>JAOBRC010637564.1:0-10760 GCA_027575255.1 Scolionema suvaense
CCCCCCCCCCCCCCCGGTTATGCCATCCACCAAAAAGCCCGGTATTAATAGGGTTAAACAATCAAAATGAAGTGGCTCAATAGATTTAGGGTGCAAAAGTACAAATATATTATTCTTGGTCTAATTTAAGGGCCCGCGGGCAAATTTGACCCCCCCCCGGTTATGCCAAGTCACCGACCTAATTGAGTGTGCCACCCGCAGACGCTACCTGTGGCAAATTTTTTCTGCCATTTTTCTGAATCTATACTAAATACTAGGTTAAGTCTTAAAAAGCCCCTACCATTGAAGCACTTAGAAAAAAGTTATTAACTTTTCAAATTTCTGCGGGCAATTTTGACCCAAAGGTACGAATAGGGTTAACGGAATCTCTTGCCGTACCAGACCGACGTTTTAGAAATTGTTGGTCATTAGTGGTATGAAATGGAAGCACCTTCAACAAGCAGTAAGTACATAACCACTTTTATCTTGATCTTGAATTCGCAGTAAGATCACAACATGTTGCATGTTAAAATTCAGAGCAAGACTCACATTTTATTAATCTTATATGTGGCGGTATAAATCGTTTTCATTTTGCTTTATTTTGCTCAGTTTTTTCACTTTCATGTACAAACCGAGGGATGTGAAAAGGTCATAAATTTATGAATAGATAAAAAAAAGGACTAGAACGAAACGTTAAAGAAGTGCATACAACGAACAAATAAATAAAAGAAACGAATCAACAGTGTTTAAGAACAAAGACAATATAACAGGGACAAACAAAGAAAAGAAGACGAAAAATAAAATAATATGACAAGAACGATATTTTACACAAAACCAAAAAGTATTGCAGCACGACTAAAATAAATCAAGTATTAGAACCCTGCGCAAATGACGACAATTTCGAACTTCGTTTTCTACCAGTGTATTTAATGAAGGGAACCAGAAGTACGATCAAATTTTGCGTTTCAGACTGCTCATCCAGGATGTGCTCCTTGGTGAGAGTTTTGGATAGCGGTTCTCTAAAGTGTGGGTAGAAAAATGATCTTAGGTCCTTTGACAATGAGTCCAGTATCAGAAACAGTTATCTCTGAATAGAATAGACAAGTCGTCCCTGGTGTAAAAGGAATCAAGAAGTTAATACACATCAGGTGAAAACACCGAAATGGATAGGGCTTCTCTGTATACTTGTGGATACCGTATTTTTTCGAATAGAAGCCGCAGCTTCTAAGTGTTTTTTTAGAACGAAACGCGGCTGCTATTAGAGGTAGGCTACTATTTGAGGGCGGCTTCAATTATTTTTTCTGCCATTGCATTGCTATCGAATTTGTGAAACCACTTCAATCAATTCAAATTTGACTGAAGAAATCCTACAAGCTCTATAATCATTTGACTTATTCTTTTCAATAGATGTGATTAATTGAAAAAGCATTGTTTCTTTTTTTTATGTGCTTTCTATTTGAGAGAGGGTACTCCAGTTTTCTAGCAAAATGCGGCTTCTATTGGAGGGCGGTTTTATTAAGTTTTCTCTTCAAAAAATGCGGCTTGTAATTGAGGGCGCTTTTGTTGGAGGGCGGCTTCTATTCGAAAAAGTACGGTAACATTGTTCGACATCTGTAACCGCTCAGCTTGCAAAAGCAACTGCATTAGTGCTTTCAAAAGAAGTTCACAGTGTCAGTATTGCGGTAATCCCAGAAACATGGACATCTACGAATATTATATGTTTCCAAGACTGGTTCGGTCCATGGAAATCGCGCTTTTTTCCGTTAGCTTTCGTAAGTGTACGGTGTTGAGTGCTAAATTTGAGATGAAGTCAGAATTGCTTTGAAGCATACCCAAGAATGATTGTAACTTTCGATCAATTGCTATCTGTATTTTTATTTCACTCAAGGCCCAAAAGTATCTGGTTTAAGGTTAATGATTTCACCCTAAGATCATTATTTCTCATTTTCTTAATGTCCTGCAGGATAACCGTAGAGATGTCTTCCAGTTCCATGGATGACCGAGGGCCTGTTGTTTTTCTTTTGCTATTGTTTCGTTACTGTTTTTGTTGTTGTAACAATTTAAGCTCAATGATAGCATAGAGAAGTGGCATTTGTAAAATTTTTATCTTTTGTCGTCATAGGAAAAACCAGTCTTGTGAAAGCGTTGACAAGCTGTACAGATCCCCAAATTCAAGAAGATGATCGCACAATTGGAATCGATTATCATAGATGGATTCCTGACCCGTTGGAAGATGACGGATTGGAAGTCGTAATAGTAGATTGTGCTGGTCATCGGCAGTACATCCACACCCACCAGTTTTTCGTCAGGACAGGTAAGTTAAATTTTCTTTAGCCATATAATTTGTTCTAACACACTGCGTGAAACTTCAAGTGCAGGTCAGTTTTCCACTAAAAGCAAAACAGTCTATAGCTTTCAAATTAGATGCTTCCATGTTCCGTACTATGAACGCATATCTTTAATTCTATTTGCGCGCGGGGCAGGGGGGCTATTATGAAGCCCATACAAAAACGATTGTTTATTAAGCGTTGTATCATATTTCTGGGAAAACAAATGCAAAAATCTTGAAACTTGCTGACCTTTCCTAGAATTTCTGTTGCTTCAGAAGGCCTCGCCAAATTTATGTATGTTGTTTATTTTGGCTGTAACGTTTTCTTTTGTGATCACATCGGCCCGATCTAGAGAATGGAAATTTAAAAATTTGTGTATTTTCGTGACATTGAGCCCTATACAAGCCAGAGGGGGAGAGGGAGGAGAGTCATAATGACCCCCTATCAAAATGTTTTCAATATCTTTTTAACAACTGATGTTAAAGTCATGAAACTTCGTGATTTTCCTTGAGAGTATGTTCTGGAAACAACATTTAGCGGGGTGCTAAGCGTGATGAGGTCATTGTCATAGTGTGGTAGGCTAAATTTAGCATGCCAAAAGAGTTAAACGGCTGAAAATTATGCTAAAATCAAATCATTGGAACAGTATACCATTAAACTCATGGAGTAAATGATTTTATTTCAAAATGGAATGTATTTTTATCGCAACTTTCGAAAATTTACATTTTTTGCATTTTTCAAGCATGCGACACAATTTTGATACAGTTAGCAAAAACTGAATGGCGTCATCGATAAAATAATTATGCCAAGTTATTGGTATAATGAGGTACGTTATACCTGCCAAGTTTCATTAACACAGTCAATGTCAATTCCTAGTCAATTTGAAGCAAACTGAACAAAAACAGTGGATGCGGTAGATGTTTCCTGGAAAGTTGAATGCCAAAGGATTACCCGTGCAAAATTTCATGTCATTTGGGCTTCCCGATCGGGAGATAGGTAGGGGAGGTAAATATACTCATAAATGGGGGTTAGCCAGACCCCCCACCCCCCTCTAAATGGGGTTAAGCTGCATTAGGGAAATTGACTTATGTAAATGTGCTCAAATGAAGAATTTTGAAGTGTGCAGTGAAATTGTGAAGTTCTCACAAGATTTGAGGGAAATGCCCATGGTTTGGTAAGTGATGATCAGCAAACTTTCCACACCCTGGTATTATTTTTACGCCAATAGAAAGATATTAGTACAAGTTGTCAATGCAAAACTTACATGTTTTACAAGCAGGTGGTCTACTTCCCCCCCCCCCCCTCGCCGCTGCCCCAAGTCCTAAGAAGCGTTTCAAGTACATTTTTCAAAGTTTCCTGGTGACGTCATAGTTGATCACATACGATTGTGAGTTTTCCTAAATATACGAGAGCTTACGCAAGCTGACCTTGTGACAATGACATTGCATTTTTCTTCGAATTGCTGTTTTATTTACCTTTCAAATATCCAAATCTGGGCAGCTTCCATGCCAAATGTTGAAACTACTCAAAAATTCGAAAATTTATGTCAGCTTTCCAAGTCATCATCATCGTTTTCAAATTTTCTCTTAGAAAATCAAATTGTCTCAAAGGTTCTGATTTCAAATTGTAGATTCGTTCTCTGCTCATCGCTTCACTATCACTCAGTGCTAGGTTTTACTGAGCCCCTACCCGTCTTAACCTTTAGGGATTTTGCGCTTACCAGTTGCAGACGGTGGGATTCGAACCCTCGACCTTGTGTGCACAAGGCGATTGCGCTACCACTGAGCCATTCCAGAGCCCTAAAGATTAGGGTGGATATTGGCTGTTCATTCCTCTGAGTGTAGCTACTCTGTGGTAGCCATGAGTGTAGCTACTCTGTGGTAGCCATGAGCTCATTTCATTTGTACGCTAAACGAACCGAACATAAATAGAGCAAACACAACCTCATAGTTTTGTCAAACTGTACGATATCTTTATGACATATACGGACTGTTGCAACCTTTATCTGAGGAGTTGGATTTTATCCATATATGGAAGCTTCAGACCTTTACTACGTATATTTCCATCCACTAGAGAGCCCAAAAGTGGCTCCTTCTGCCTCATATGCCAATATCAAAAGTTTTTCTCTGCGGAAATCAACTAACATTTTAACACTGACATCGGCACTGTGAGCTCGAACCGATGATTGTTATTCAGTGTAAATTTCACTTTGTCAACTTGCGCAAACTGCTGATATCGATAAACATTTTGGTACGAAAAAAATATTATCATGAAGGTGATCTGACGTGATGTCTTCACCTAGGATAGAGATCGAATTGGTTATCGTGGTAGAAACTTTAAATGTAATGATGACATCAATTTTTTACAAGGCCTCTTTCGTCTCTTTTACGCACAACGTATGTACGTCAGCATCAACTTTCTCAAGAACATAGAAACTCGTCACGCAAGAGGGAAATTGTTGAAGACCAGGATGATTAAAATTCTCCAAAAATCATGAAGTCACTTTATCTAAAACTGTTGACTCTTGCCTAATAATGACATCATCAATATAATTTTCGTGCCAACATTAAAGGAACAGTGCCTCAAAATTTTTTATTTCACGATCAATACTAGCTCAGTGTTGTCAAATTATAACTAGCGTTAAAAATTGGTGTAGAAGTCTGGAAGATATCAATTTTTTTCTTTTTATTGTTTTGTCGGTGATACCGGCAAGCTCTCGCTTTAGCGAATATGCTTCAATATTCAATTGACGAAGTCAAGCTGACAAATTATTACACGTAACTGTCAATGCTTGACTTCAGTAATTATGCGCTATTAGCTTGAACTAATCACTTCAGCAAGCTATTACTTTTCTCAGTCAACGCAGTGAATATATTACTTTTCTCACTGTTGAGAATTGTACTACGACTATGGATTGTAGAAAGATTTGTGTCATACCGAGAGCAATTTCTGTACTCAATGAATAAGACTTTGAAGCCTCCTAAGTCTGCAAAAGTAATCTTTGGTATTTTATCCCGGTTTGAGAGGCCTTTTTCTGTGGAAAATGGCCATAAAAATTTTTGAGGCACAGTTCCTTTAAGTTTGAGTTTGTAGAGGGATAAATAATTATCAAACGCCCGATATTTAGATTCAGATATTACGTTAAAATTCAGGCCTTCCTGGCAGAATACTTTTCATACAACGTTCAACCAATATGCCGCTCTAAACAATATTTGCCCTGGTGGTAGATCTTGCAAAAATATGCTCTCTTCAGCGTGCCATGCAATAAGAAAATTCCTTTGAAAATGCCCGAAATTGGACCCTGTACAAGGTTTCCCGTAGACCACTCTGTTCGACGACTCTAGTTTTGAAATGCGTTTGTTCGATCTCTTTATCAAACGCTGTCTTAAACCAACTGAACTCATGAATTCCAGGGATTAATGGATTTAGGTTCATTGTCCCTGCTTGTGCTTGTCGAATCCTCCTGAAGCATCTCGCAGTAATCAGTCATTTTGGAGAAGCAAGAGGCATTCATCTCCCAGCAATCAGTCACCTTCGGCCCGATAATTGATACCCTGTGACCCCGCTCTTAACCATATTCACGCACAAACCCTTACTGTCGATGTTCCTCTTTCGCTGCGAGTCTTCGAGGAAAACTGACGTGTTATGCACAGCTTACACCATAGACTTGTTGCTGGACTATTATTCAATGTAACACTAATTCATATTGGTTTTCACTAATTGATTTTTATGGCGTTATTTTTGCATTTTCAGATGTGTTCTTTATCATAACCGTTGACATGAATACATACAAATGCACCAAAGGATCGTTTGATGTTAACATTGGCGACTGGTTTCGATTAATCGTCAGCAAAGTACCAAAAGCTGTAATTAACATTGTATTTACTCATGCGGACTTACGTTACTCAGCGCAGTGCTGCAGACATGCTATCACAAACTTGCGTAATGCAGAAAAGAGTCGACGAAAAAGAATTGAGCAGCAGACAAAGCAACCGCACTCAAGTGAAGGCTTTTCTCCTGTGACAGACAGGCCAGTGATTCCCTCAGGCTTTCTCGATGAGAAAAACGTATGTTCTTTGCATTACTTAAATTTTAACTTTTGAATTGCTTTATCTTTGATTTCCCTGTCAAATTAACTTCTGTTCCAGGCAAAGACAGGAGCTTGAGCAAATTCGATTCCTTGTTTTGCAAGAGTTTATTAAGCAATAGCCGGAACATTGAATGAAATAGAATTCAAAAAAAAAATATGACCATACGATAAGTAATCTGTAGAGATTACATTGAAGTAAATTGAAAAGTTACATTTTTGTTGCTTGTTTTCTTCGTTAGCAGTTTAATTTGTGTCTGTTCATTTATCCTTTTTTTTGCTCTAATGCAATGATAAATTTTAGGGGAGTACCTTAAGGGAATAAATCTTCGCGGGAACTTATTTTCACAGATCAGATTTTTTCTTTGAAATTTTGTGGAAAAACATGAAGTAATTTTTGTGCAGTTTTGCCGTGTTGTCTTAAATCTAATATTTTCACCGGAGATAATTTTGCAGTGGGAGGGAAAAAGGAAGTTTCTCGGACATTGTATGATGTCATCAGAACGCAACTTCTACCATAAATTAGAAGGTAGTTATACTCGCCTGAGAGAGGCTTCGCCCATGGAATAAATGTTTCTGTAGTGTGATCATAGATATTCTATCAAGAAAGTTGTCTTGTTGTCTTGACCGGTTATCCATAGAAATCTACTCAGAATAAGGATTGTTGCATTTTCTAAACGAGCAAGAAAATTTCACAGGAATTTATTTTTGAAGATTGAAAACTTTCTCAAATTTGGCGGGGGTTGTCTTATGCAGATTTGGCAAAGAAAAACAACTGGAAAAACCGGACAGTATATGTTGCCAGCTATCTTGCACATCTTTTTTAAAAATAAAACAGCGTTTTCCTTTCCTCCTGCACTGATAACTGGTGAACAAAAATAACATGAAACGGTCATTCTACGTTCTCCATACTCTAGCTCGTGTCTTCTTTCATGGTAGATTGTATATCCTGCTTCCAAATAACATGAGCAAGTTATCGCGCGCCCATTGTTCTGACAATTGGACAACATTGTAGAAAGACGCATACCGTGCGCTAAGTGTTACTAAGACTCATGTGTTGTTGTCACTACTCTACGACCATGTACAGGGAGCAAATTGAACAATTTTTCTTTCATTGTTTTCAGATACAATACTTACAGACTTACATCCCCTCTCTTCCATGCTGTTGCTAATGCTGTAGTGACTAAAAGTCTAGCAGAAAACGTTACCCAACCATCAAAGACGCGGCGGATAATATAGTTCGAACGTTTGCCCATCTCACGATTGGCAAATATTTGTCGTTAGTCGTCTTTTTTTGATTAATATTATTGCCTATTAGTGGGGTATATACAAAATCAAGGCCAGATGGTTATTGCAATGGGAAGAAGTTTCCTAGTTTCTTAAGTCGTGGCGGAAATCATCCTAAAATTGCTATCTAGAAATGATAATGATGAAGCTCTTTCTTAATTCTTCTCAATGTTTGAATCGTAACCAGTCATTTGGATATTGACTTAGATAATTCCCATAAGAGTCTCATTTCTGCTATGCTTCGATTAATCACCTCCCTTCTTTTAAACGCCCCCGTCGAATAAACACCCTTTTTTCAGGAGATTATTCAATAAATGCCCCCCAGTCTAATAAATCGCCTCCCTCGAATAGAGGCCCCATCTAGACAGGTCTTCATTAGAGATACACTAACTAACGCATGTAAGACTGCAATCACCATTACGTTATTACTACATTGTGGGGCTTTTATTTCTTGTAAGCATATGGAAACATGAAAAAGATGATTTTTACGATCATATTGACATGTAATCTAGTGTATAGTGCATTGATGTATAATGTTTATACGTAAGAAAAAAAAATTCATGAAAAATGTAACAGACACAACCCTGTTTTATATACCCCGTCAAATAGACGCCCCCTAAAAAGTCCAAAAATTTAACAAACGCCCAGAGCCTGTAGTCGAACAATTACACTGTCTGACATGGGTAACCGTGATATAGTCGCATGGGCTTGCGTACATACACTGGGTTATCAGTATTATATTACTAGATTACTGCTCAGCAGATCTATCGTACTAGATAATATTGATTGAAAATATTGAACATGACAGAATGGAAACCACTCTAAAGCATCTGCTAATCAATGCCGACATCGATGGCAACGACAGCTTTCAAATTAGCTATCATAGGAAAGAAGTCAACTTCATCATCTCAAGATTGGTTCTTTGTGACATATTTTGAAGCTGGTCATGCCCTTCCCTCACAAATCTTTGCATTATGGAACATTTCACATTTTTTTATCTGCATAACTTTTTTTCTGGTGCAATTGTTCGAAGACTATGTTCTAGGCAACTACGATGTGCTGAGATGTTAGTTCTTTAGATCGAATTCCACAAAGCAATATCATGATTATTAACACTATGTTTAACGTTTTTTAAATAAGATTTCCTCGTAAAACGAAAACTGTATGTCATGTTTTAATGAGCTCTATCACCTTTTAACACATCATTTTTACCACCCGTCTCATTTAAAGCGTCGCAGCAAGAGTTTTAGATAGGGAAGGGGAAAGGAACGTTTTTTCGCCCCGTGCCAAATGGAGGTTTGAAATATGTTGTGCCAAATAGGGTTAATAACTCACAGAAAACTTACCACACCTAGTGTTGAACCACCTCTCCACAATGAAATTTGTGTTGCGTAAACTCCGTGGATGATCGTTCGCCAAAGAAGTGCAGCCAAGCATATGATGCTTAGAAACATGCATATGCCATGTGAAAACTAGATATAGATTTTTATTATCAAAAGAAAAGGATGATGAGTGAAATCTCTATCTTCCTCTGTGCCTATTGGCTGATATAAGAGCTAAGTTGCAGGTCATTTTTAAGCTGATCCACATTTAATACACGTGGACACGGGTAGGACACGAAAGCACTATAAGCTAAATTTAAACCGCACAGAGTCAAAATATACACCGGATTTCATAAGGTAAACCAATTGTCAGATCAGGATCCCTTTTTGTACGGAGTTCTGAAACTTGGGTCGGGTATGTGCTGTAAAATATGGCAAACTCTACTGGATTATAAAGTTTTTCCACGATTCTGTTCTAGTACAGGGTGTGTACCATTTCAGGGTATTCAGGGAAATTGTTGGGTATCTTATCGTTGCCATAAATCTCAGGGATATCTCTCCCTTTTTATTGATGCCAAGGAATTGTCACAGAAATCAGGTAATGGTGCTTCTCAAAATTATCCAGTTATTAGTGCGCTGTTCTGAACAAGCTGTTGTATACGACGTAAAGGGATATCCAACAGAATAGAAATTCACGATTAAGCATTTTGTGTCAAAAATACATTGCAACCATACTAATATTTAGGATTCTGAATATGAAGTACTTGGCTGGTCTATTGTCAAAAAGATGATAATTGCTGGTTCAGGCTAAACTTTGAAATGTTGCCCACAACAAATTCTGATCATGATGGTCAAGATATTTTTTTTTAAGTATCCAGAGGCAGTTTCATTGAGAGAGCCATCTGCTGATTGCTTAATAGCATTTAGTTACAGCAAAATATAACACTCAGCAACACGTAGCTACACAGATCAACACTCACCTACACCGAACCGACACTCACCTACACCCAGTAGGTACCTGGTTGTGCATTCACCTGTATCAGTACAAGCGAAGACTACGGCCAGCGGTATTGTTGGAGCAAAGCAGACATGCTTTATTTTCGTTGTGCTAAAAAGCGATCTTGCAGCATTGAGATTGCATCTTGCAGCAATATGAGACTGGATCTGTCAGTTGCAATTAAACAATTGGACAGCTCTGCTCACAATCTGTTTGCGACAATGCTTTGCAAGGGTGTTTCAATCTTCTAAACAGGCTAGCCCCATATAAACTGAAAAACAAAACACTTGATGTAAGATCGATCAAACTTCAGCTGCTTTCTGGAAATGTCATGAGAAGACTCACTATAATGTAGTCTATGAGTGTAGCTATCCAGGAGTAATAGGTAATAAGTTTTCAATTGTCGGAACATAGACAGTAACTTGCACAACAGTTTACAAACTTCTTTAAGTAAAACTATACCCCGCCATGGCAAACCTTTTATGATGTTTCCTGAAATGTTCATTTCTTTATGCCACCCATTTCTGTAGGCCACTACCTTGATTTCTTGAAAAAAAATGTACTTCTGAGAAGTAAATTTTCAAACAAATGAGACCTTTTATGTGCTGTTTTGTATACTGTTCACATCTCCTTAAAGGAACTGTGTCTCAACATTTTATTAAGCATTGTTGCGTACATATGTGCTCTGTCCGCTCCCATACCAAGTTTCATAGTTACAGATTCAGTAGAAATGGTGCAATTGGAATGCAAAGTTTTCA
>JAOBRC010637675.1:0-10759 GCA_027575255.1 Scolionema suvaense
ATGAAGCCTAGGAAGATTACATTTAGTAACAACGTCCGTCGCAAGCAATCTCTAACAGTTTGTTGAACAGATATATAGTGTTTTGATTGGCGTAAAACCATACAGAGGAACAAAAGGTAAATGAATTTGCACTTACTGACTTTCCAAGCAGAGTTCTGCACACGCGCCATTGTTGCTAAAAGAAAAAAAGATAATAATTTTTCTTTATGCCCAGTCATCCAATATGTAGCACTGTCATTAACACACAGTCACCATCTTCACTGTCATCAGCACACAGTATCCGACATAGAGCCTACATTGAGTCCACACCCTTAGAACGTCTTTGCAATATTACTAGATCGGCTAGTCACTACAGTCCAATGCCGAGTCCGTTGGCATCAAACACTGCTGTCCTTCGTTTTCGAAGCAATAATAAGCACATTGGAAACGAGAACTTTTCATGATTGCAATTTTTGAGTATCAATATGTTTCTGCATGTGACGCTATTGTTTGATGGCGAGAACATTCATGATTGCAATTTTGAAGTATCCATATGTTTCTGCATGTGACACTATTGTTTGACGACGAGAACTTTCGTGATTGCAATTTTGAAGTATCCATATGCTTCTGCATGTGACACTATGGTTTTATAGCGAGAACTTTCATGAATGTAATTTTGAGGTATCAATGTATTTCTTCCTGTGACACTATTGTTTGAATGCAAGAACTTTCATGATTGCAATTTTTGAGTATCAATATGTTTCTTCTTGTGACACAATTGCTTGATGGCAAGACTAGTGACACTATTGTTTGATAGCAAGAATTTTGAAACTATTGCTTGATGGCAAGATTGCAAAATGACTCCATCACAGAGGAGTTCTTTCCTGAGATATGAGATATATTTATGTATCATTCCAGATACGTTATGCTGATACGGTGCGCATGGATAAAGCAACAATTTCAACACAACTTCGTCTTAATCACATGTGCATGCATTATTGTGCTGAACTACATGCAGAATCTTGAAAATTTGTAACAAAATACTGTTCTATCTTACATCCACACTTCAGAGGTAACAGTTGACAATTAACAACGCAGGCAATAATCACAACATAACAACAACAGAGCATGCGTCAGAAGCGTGACACCACAGGGTAAAAGGCAGAACAGAGCACACACAGGTTTACACGTGACATTAATCATGATATGGTCGTGAAAATGGACATGCTAGGATCGTTCAGATGCTCTTCCGGTCTTATTCTTTAGTAGTCCGTGGATAATAAGATTTTCATCATGACCCAGAAATAACAGGGCTAACGGAGCAGGGATGAAGATATGAATACATACGCTTTTTCATGCAGCAATCATAGGCGTGTTCAGTCCATCGGCAATTCGACTGTCCGCACACCAAATCACCTTTACACTCGCTATCGTCATCGCAGTCACCTGATGGAAAATTGAACTTAAGAACAACTCACAGGAAAAATTTTAACTCTAGCGATTGGCAGAACACATTTATTTAACGTCATCTTTGGAAGGAATCAATGCTGTAGTATCAAAGTCATTCAAGACACAAGACAGGATCTTTTTTCCTTCAATATCGCTGATCTCTATTACGGAAGCAACATCTATAATCAAGAATTAAATAGAATAAAAGGCTCTCAAATCTATCTAGGATAATTACATATGCATGTGTAAATGGTCTTGCACACGCCGGTCAATGTTAGGATAGTGTGCGCTGTATCATGGAGCCTCATTTAAGGAGTATGCATGTAAAATTTAATTTATGTCAGATCTTAAAAATGCTTGGGGAGTTCTAAGAATCGTAACTGTAAATGTTCAACAAAACTTCGGATTGTCACCGAAAAAACCAAGCCAGATGACAGCTGTAAAATGGCAGAGGGTAGATCAATTTTTTTACTTTAACTATAGATAATTGTAAAAAAACTGCTAGTGAATGGTGTCACCTACACTTCATCTGTCAAAAAAATTATATTATTAAGAATCTTAAAAAGTGCTGTCACTTTCTGACATTCTTTCACATGCACTGTTTTTGAACCAGTTTTACAACCTAATATCAGAGGGGGTGCATTTAATGTCCCCTCGCACCCCTCCGGCCACCCCCCCCCTAAAAAAAATATATGTATATAAGAGTTCCAGTTCCAGCTGTGTCTAGATATTTTATTCATTTAGGTTTCTTCTGATTTCTGGATATTTACTTCCTCTATACATGCACCTTCACAAAGTTTTAACTCATTCAAATTCCCAGTTCCAGCGATATTTGCGGAAGAACAATTTCCGTATAATGCTCCTGAGAGTACAGATCACATGCACAATGATGATGAAACAGCTCAATTTCGCAATATCATAACGCTCATACTGTGAGCTATCTTGGAATATGAAGAATTATTTGATTACCAATGCATAATTTAATTTTGACAGGTTTTATGGGAAAAAAATGCACCTCCCTTTTGGCAACTGAATTGGTGGTTGTCAGACCACACCTTAATGGCAGAGGTGTATTTCGGCAGATCTAGTTAAAGCAAAAGAATTTGGAGGCATTCAACAAAACCAGGTCTACCTACAGAATCGATCAAACAGTATTCTAAACAAATTGATCAAATTAATGTGGTAGCAGGGTTCACTTGATCTACTTATTCTGTTGAACGAGTGGAAATATGGTCGGGTTATGTATAAAATATTTTCACGTGGAATAGAATGAAATACAAAGCAAGTCGTTAAAATAATGAAAACGAACAATTTCCGAGCATGCATTACTTGTACAAGAGTTGTTACTTAACTAATAAAATGTTGATTTTCCAGACCACCAAAATGCGGAAAAAGTACGCGGCACACAAAAGGTATTCCAAAGTTAAAATTGCATCAAAATTAGCTTAAGAAATCTTCTGCAGGTCTTGGATTGCCTTTTATCTGGAGTCTCGATACAAGTGGTGGACCTACAGACACGTGATCTGACGTCTCGATACAATTGGTGAACCTACAGACACGTGATCTGGAGTCTCGATATAATTGGTGGACCTAAAGACAAAATATTTGGCCACATTACCAGAATACTTATACATTGACATTAAACTGAGTACCTTGTCTTTCTGACTCCCCTCCCCCTCTGAACAATGATGCTTTCATGGCAACACACAGTCCGCAAGCCAAAAGATATCTTTACATCATTTTTTCAAGTGGAGGGTGGAAATAATTAGACTTTGCTTGATTTGATCCAAGTGCCAATATATTTTGACCGAGATTGTAGTTCTGCGCCGTCAATGCTAGTATTGCCTGGAACATTAAATAATATAAGCCATATCTAAATATAAGCATTGCAAAAGTTATTTTTTCTGCTAAAAAACATTGACATGATATGAAATGAGTGGGAGATCTCTATCTGCTTTGTGGATGAAGGAAACTGACACGTACCTTCCCCTTCATCGCATGGATTGCTTGAAGTACAGCAATCACCACTAAATGAGCATCGCTTCCCTAAAACAGTATCAAAGGCGAGTCGTGAATTTATTGACCTTTTAAGTACAAACAAACTCCCTAAAACAGTATCGGAGGCTAGCTGTGAGTTTATTGACCAATCAAGAACAAACCACCTCCCTAAAACAGTAACAACGGCTAGTCGTGCATTTATTGACCTATCAAGAACAATCCCATTTTATGAAACTCTATCAGAGGCTAGTCGTGAATTAAATGATATGTCAAGAACAAACCAACTCCCTAAAACAGTCTCAAAGGCTACTCCTGAATTACTTGACGTAGTAAGAACTACAAACACCCCAAAACAGTATCAGAGGTAAGGCGTGATATTATTGACCAATCAAGAACAAACCACCCCTAAAACAGTAACAAAGGCTAGCCGTGCATTTATTGACCTATCAAGAACAATCCAATTTTGTGAAACTCTATCAGAGGCTAGTCGTGAATTAAATGATCTGTCAAGAACAAACCAACTCCCTAAAACAGTCCCAAAGGCTACTCGTGAATTACTTGACGTAGTAAGAACTAATCAAACACCCTAAAACAGTATCAAAGCCTAGTCGTTCATGATGTTACAGTCCCAATACGGCAACGACAAGAAGCGAAAATTGGCAGAAGCATTTTTTATCCGAGACAAAAATCCAGATCTAAATAAGCAAGAACTGTCGGCACCCATTAAGTTGTTCCACTGATTAACCTCCATTATTTATTTATTTATTTCAAATGATAACCACTGACCACAAACCACAAACCACTGTTGAGCATCATCACCTGAACATAGGGTGACAAAAAATCAGCATATCACCACTGCATAAGCCACTTAACTAAATTGAACCAATCAAAATGTCCCATAGCAAAAATCACATCAATTAACTAGATGAGGAGAAATGCAAACTTAGTTATCCATAGCTATCCAATACATTACTACATTGACATAAATAAGCCACAGATCACAGCACAAACATCACATCATATACAAATTTAAAAATAAAATAAAAACTAACAGGCCAGAAAAAAAACAAACAAAAACAAACAAACAAACAAACAAAAAGATCCACAGGTATACATAAAAGGGGAAAGAGGATACAGAAAACACACATAAGTAAATAAACTAATTGAACAGTTTTAATGGAACAGATAGATCGTGTTTGTTTAGATCTGGCATTCTTATGCAGTTTCACAAGAATGCGAGCCGTCTAATATGGCTGACGCAGCTGTGGCAGGAGAGAGAAATGCCTACTTTGAGCGGCTATAATTTGGTTGAAACAGGTATGATGTGCTTTAGTTTTGTAAAATAGGATGTTTTGCAGGGTTATCTTTTACCCCAAATCAAATTTTAGTAAGACCGGTGTATTGCTTTAAGAAATGTCCTATGAACCGTAGAAGCAGAAAACAGAAGCGTTGGAGATAAGAAGTGTTCTAGTTCTACTGTACCTAGCAGGGTGGGGGTCAGGATAAAGAGTCCCTTCACCCTGCTAGGATGACTTTAAGCTTAAATTTTACTAAATACAAAGGAGTGGGTTTACTTATCTATATCTGATCGTTTACACCTAACCTTCTTTCCAGCATGCATCGCCAATGCAAATGAGCCAAATCTACGTACCTTTCGGCATACAGCAGTCGCGTCCCTTTTCAAATGCACAGTTATTATATCCGCAAATCAAGTTTCCTTGGCACTCACTGTTGCCGTCACAATCACCTATAAAGCCGGAAACAAAGCAATATATTTACAAACACTCATTTTTATAACTCGAATCAGTTCGAAGCATAGATAGCTTTATTAGCATTTTTAATCAAACATAACGAACAATTGGGCAATGCTCAGTTTGCACATTCAAGTGTACTTCCTGATAACAGGTAAGATTGTATAAAGATCTGTATGATCAATAGGCCTTTCCGTAAATACGAAAAAATACAATTTTTGTGTGATGTTTATACTTGATTAGAAGTCTTCCCACCTATAGAAATAATACCGCTAATCTCCTATAACAACCTATGGAATGATAGTACTAATTGCATTTAAATGTTCTTTTATGACTGTACTTTGCGATTTAGCATGGGAACGAAGCTTGGGGTGAATGTAGATGTAATTTACGGAAAGGCCTATTGATGTTTATGATTGTATCGGCAAGAGAAATTTCACCAAATCTTTGTCCATTCCTGCTAATGTTTTCATAGTTGCTATATCCGCAAAAATTTGCTGACCTAGCATTTGAAAATAAGAGGTTTTACAAATAATTCATTGTTCATGATATCTATGCATAGTTTCCGAGCCCTAGCTATATTTCCTCAGCTTTTAGAGTCCCCCCCCCCAGTCACGCAACGTAAATGGAAAAGCCTAGACAGAATAATGTAAGACACGATCCTACCAATTCAATTTCCATAGCCGTTAAAAAATCAAGAGCTTGGCTTACGCTGAGCGAATAGGGTTTATGAACTTCAGTTGAAATAATTGTACGTGACATTGTAAGTCATATAGTGTCATCTTGCCATCGTCTTCTTCACAAGGATTGGAACTCGTGCAGCATCCATCGAAATCTTTCGTTGAGCATCGTAATCTCTTCAATACTGAAAGGCGAATGGAAATTTAAATGCAATGACCCTAATTTTCCATTGAATGTGTGAATTAGAAATGACATAATTATGCAATGTTATGCCATAGATTGCTCAGGGCATTATATTAGGTCAATACAGAGGTTTGAAGGCAAAATAAGGGTTTTTGACACATTGGATATGTATGACCATTTCCTATTCTCTTTAATAAAATACATAAAGACGAGAGATAAAAGTCTCTAAATTCAAGTAAAAAGCTTTTCGACATCTGTCATCCTCAGGTGCTATAAGTAAAACTAAAAATCTGACTAAATCCTTTTATACGCTCTGCTACATACTGGTCGTAAACGATGTCTCGATAAATTTTGTGCATAGTCAGCCAATACCAGCACGTAAAATTTAATTATCTTTTCTTGGCAGCAGAAAACTACCACGCGGGCAAATTCCCACCGCCGGGCGAAGTAGGTTTAATCAATGATCACAAGTGCAGTCTAATGTTCTAATCTTTCAAATACAACATTCCTCTTGTTGGTTGAACTTTCAAAAGCAATATTCCTCTTGTTGGTTGAACTTTTAAAAAAAAATGTTCCTCCTGCTGGTAGATCTCTGAAAGAAAATATTCCTCCTGTTGGTAGATCTTTCAAAACCAACATCCCTCCTGTTGGTTGATCTTTTAAAAAAAATATTCCTCCTGCTCTAAGATCTTTCAAAAACCATATTCATCATGTCGCTAGATCTTTCAAAAACAGAAGTCTTCCTGTTGGTAGATCCTTCGGAAACAATCTTCCACCTGTTGGTAGATCTTTTTAACACAATATTCCACCTGTTGGTAGATCTTTCAAAAACAGTCAGACTGGTTTTATTAGATTAAAGAAGCTTAAGTGACTTTTCTGCAACGTCACTTCAAGTGGTAGAGATATTTCCCTTTTTCTCTAATTCTAGATTTTGCTGATTAGGGCCGTCACACCGGACCGTATCTAAGGTATATGGCATAACAACGTAAGCAAAACAGTGCTCTTCTGTCTACTGTAGTTAATGCCTCCTTTAAGTCCCCTTTCATGAATACATCTTTTAGGGTCTTTCTTTGTTTACCCTGTCTTGGTTGTGTAAAGTTTAAAGTTCCATCTATCTCACTTGCTCTAGATATGTATTCATTATGTTCTTGCATGAGCTCACTACGGAGTTTAGCTGTAGGTACAGGTCTATTTAGGTTCTTGATATTCTTGTACTAATGCTGCTTGACTATAAATAAACTTACTTAATTGAAATGAAGTTTTTTTGCTTTACTAACTTTTAAGTTTCTTTGGATCTGAAAAAAATAGAAAATCATGTTAAGATTGTACGTAGTCATGCAAACATCTTGATTGAGATAATAATCTACCATATAGGATTGATTTTTATACATATTTAAAAGAGCAAGTCATAAAAATGTAAGATCAGGGGTTCTCACTTTTAGTCTGGTTTGGTTAGTTTCCATGCTAACATGAGTATTGCTGTTGTTAGTAAGTAGTTCTTCTTTCAGAGCTTATATTCATGATGAGATCGCTCTCAATTATCATGCTTGACATGGGTATTTATTACGTAACAACCCTGTTCTGATGTGGAACTGAAGTCTGATTGATAAACCTATGTGTTCCAAAAGCTTTTGGGTGATGTTTTTGAGACCTCACATATGGCAGTAATATTCGTTTCCAGATCACTTTTCCAGATAATCTTTGCGCAGCTTGTGATCGATATCGAATGTATGTGTTTCACTTCATCAGAAACAAGATAATGAACTAGCTGTGGTATCAGTTTAAACTTTTGTTTTTGATAAAAATCGTTTCGACTATTTCATCTGAAAACCTGTAAATTTGTTTTGGCTGGCTGCTCTTGATGCTAGCATATGTGTCCTCAATTTGCTTGTATTACTGTGTATAATGCAGACAACAATCGACCGAGTAAAACAATCTACAGAGCATCTTTTTTAGGTGCATGATTCAGGTGATTCAGGTTTTCTATCGTGGTTTCGAAGACTTGGAGAAAAGAAGTAATGGTACAGGTTTTATTTTAGGGGTTCTCGTGTTCTGATTATCAAGGATCCCCTACTGCTACTGTCAGTATTAACATTTGAGGAGATGGAAGTCGATGAGAATTGTTTATCATCAGCAAGAAGTGACAAGATCTGTCACTTGTACAAGTTTACCTGCACTGGAAGACATTCATGTTTCCCAGGCGTGTTCTGGTTGCTTTTCGTGATGATTTTGCTGCCAGGATCCCCTCCAAATCTTCAAATAAACCTGACTTCCATCGCCCTATGGGTTGAAACGTGAACAATTGTCTACAATGCAGCTGTGTTTAACTGTTACCAAGGATGTCGGTAGAAAGTTCTTTCTACATCACTGATGTTACCGAAAACCATAGAGCTAACTGACCATTTATGAATTCTTACACATGTACTTTGAAATTTTAAAACTACATGCCTTATGAGACTAGTAAGTTTGATGTGAAGGTCACTCTACTTTTCGCCCGAACTTTTGCATCATTTGCTATTAATTTGATCTAATGTCACAAGACGTAATTATGGGCTTCAAATGTTCATCTGCAACATAGAATAGGTTTTTTCAGAAACTAATGATGTATCAAAACCAAGATTCAAATATTTTATTCAACCCTTCAGTTTATGGGCGTTTTGAAAATCTCCAGTATCACCCCTATGATATCAAGGAAGGACACCAGCTAGAAACATGAAACTTGGTAGGATAATAGACCATTATCTAGGAAACAAACGAATGCAAAAAAAATTGCTGACGTTATCAACTTTTCTGATGACGTCATCACACATTTTCATGAAAACTTTGAAATTTTTCATTTAGTCTGAATTTAGATTAAATCTTACTAGGATGATTTCTACCCTTGTTTTGAAAGATTTTCTGGGATTTGGAGCGTTTTTAAGGCCTCCAACGACCTAAAAACGACGATTTGCCTTGTTTTTAGTCCTTTTTTGTCTCATTTCTAAGCCACAAGCGCCTTCCAGAATCTAGCTATACCTCAAAAACTATAGCAGGTATCTACTTGCGGTTTGTTTTGAAAACTTCCCAGCTAAACTTTGCCAGGTATCTACTTGTGGTTTGTTTTAACCCTATTTTGCATGGGGGGGGGGGGTAAAAATTACTCCCCAAAAGTTTTTTTGAAATATCGAAAGACTGAGGCAGGCCGAAGCGAAAAGTGGAAAAAAAATGGGAAAAAGTGCCCTTTAGAAGTAGCCATGCTGTACAAAAACTATTTGCTCTCAAGTTCCCACACATTGTTTTCTAAAAAGTACTATGCTTATGCTTTCTAACGATGGCTGAAACAACTTCTGGCGTGTTTGTGTTCAGATATTATCACCGAGAGAAATTTATTCTGATAACTAAAGTATTTCTTTGAACCTGTGAACTGTAGAATACTAAGTAGCGATGTAACTAGTGTACAAATGGATGCAAAGTCAGGACCATATATATTCTGCTTTCTTACCAGGAGTAGTGCAGCAATCATCTTGACCGCCCCAGATACAGTTGTCTGTACCACAAACGTAACCAAATTTGCAGTCTCTATCGGTGTCACAGTCACCTGAAAAAGATGCAAGTCACAGCGTAGTGTACACATCTAAGAGTAGACAATAGCACGATGAAACTATAAAATTGGATATAAATCATGGTAAACAATTTGGTGCCGTCCAAAGCAATTCTGCAGTACCTTAATTCACTCAAATTTCGCCCGAGTTTTATTTTGCATCTTATTTTTGCGCATTTAATTTTCGCGCAGGACAGTCGCGCGAAAACGAATGTAGCTCAATTTTTTTTACCATGTGTAGTCCAGAAAACAGACTGATTTATTGAAAAGAACAGCCTACAAGTAAGTACTCATGTGCGGTTATGATTTTGCTACTTAATTTCCCTCTGCTCCTTTCAACTTTTCCGCAGGTTCTCAGTACTAAGTGAAAAGACAAGATAACGCAGGCCGAGTGCTCGAATAATCTTGAGCTTGTGTTTTTGCTTTTTGCAACCTTCAATTTTTTTCATGCGTTTCGCGTAATTTAAATCTCGCACACGCCCTAAATGAAAATTTTTGCGCAAATCATACTTTCATGCGCCAAAATCCACGAAAATAGGTATTTTCGCGCAATCAATTATTCGCGCATCGGCTTGTAGTGAAAATTAGATGCGCGCGAAATTTGAGTGAATTAAGATAGTTAAAGTAAGTTGCATTTGGGACGCCACCGATTTCTTGCAAGAGGGTCATTGCAAGTCTTTTTTACTTATTTTGTCTTCATAATGGAAAACGAAATTGATGTTCCATAAGCCCAAAACTGTAGAATTGGTATTAGGTTAGAATTTGGAATTGAATTTATTTCTAATGTTCAAAAAGATATTCTAAAAAATATCAAACATATGACAACTATGAAACTTCAGCTTTCTCTGTAAGCAAATTTGACCAAGATTTTACCGTTTTCGTTATAGTTGTGCTATCTCTTATTACCTATACCAAATATCTGTGAAGTCATTGAAATTTCTCTTTGCAACGAGAATCACGTATAAGACTGCAATAGTGATCGTAACATGCCGTCCATCGGAATGGGTAGACTCTGCCACAGTAGCGCACAAATGAGGGCCGAACAAACAATGCTCCATAAGCTGACATTGTTGCTCTAGCATATGTAGGAAAAATGTTATGACCTGTTCTATGTCAACGAGTTGCAGATCAACTTTCA
>JAOBRC010637897.1:0-10758 GCA_027575255.1 Scolionema suvaense
TTCCTTTTCACCCTATTTAGAGTGGGAGGTATATTTACCTCCCCCTTTGACATCTTTCGATAACTTTTGAACGTTTATTGATATGCGTCTAATTCTTGGTGGCTTGTAACATTTATTCCTCGTGCATATTGTGTCCAAATTTGAGCTTATTTAGAGTAGTGGTTCACAAGTTATGAAAATTTTCTCGGAGTAGTCTGACCTTGCTTCATTGTATTTCACATAGGCATTTTGAGCAGGCTCGCACAACACGCTCATGATAGGCCTCCTTCCTTGTCAATTTGAAGCAAACTGAAGAAAGGCAGTGAATCCAGTGGATGTTCTCTGGAAAGAGGAATGCCTAAGGATTACCCATGCAAAATTTCGTGTCATTTGGGCTTCCCGATCGGGAGATCGGTGGGTAAGGTAAACATACCTTTCCCCCTTAGATTGTGGTCAGGCAGACCCCCCCCCCCTAAATTGGGTTAAGTAACGTAGCTTGGCATATATTTTTGAAACTACAACTATGCTATCTTTATTACTCCTCATAGATTGTAATATATACCAAACCATGTGGGCCACCACGATCTCTAACCGCTCATGGAGGAAGAGGATTCAGAGGTGGGCGAGGTGGGCGTGGACGTGGCAGTTTTGGTGGTACTAGTGGTGGCTTTGAATCTGATTCTTATCAAACTGAGGTTGAGCTGACAGAAAAAATGAAGGATACACTGAAGGTATCTTTAGTCATTCTGTATTAGACAGTTGTGTTTGTTATTATTGTGATCGAATGCGTTGTGCTCTTAGATTTGTAAACATCATTGAATCACTGGGCCTGTATTGGTTTGAATTATTTTCTGCTCTCAATGCTGCGTAGGAGAAGGGCCTGCTTTCAAATTTGTTTGGAAAACTCCAGAAGTTCTTAAAAAGTTGAAAGATTTGAAAGCAAATCTTGCAATATGCATGACTAATTTGCGATATGCATGGAAAAACTATTCCCTGAAAGCAGTAGATTTTTGCTGAAAGCAGTAGATTTTTGCGTCTTCTTCTGTCAACTGAATTTCATGATTATCGTAGATCCTCCAATGATCCTTCCTGGGCATTTGTTTAATCTTTCAATTCTTTGGGGACCATTCATAGTATTTGTATGCCCACCTCCTGATTTTTTTTAAAGTTCTGTCTTAACCGTATTAACACCGTGCTTCTTGATTGATGGCAGAAATGTGGGGTTCGGGGGCTGTCAGAATTGCCTGTGGCCGTAAATAGGCCCCTAAAAAAGGTAATAATGCCACGATAATCACAAAATGTAGCAAACATATTCTTTGGAGTGTATGCATTGCATAACGACCATTCTCAGTTTTCAGGTGTTTATGTTAAATGTTCTAGATTACTTCGAATAATGTGAGTTGAATCTCAACTTTCTACGGAGCTGCAAAAAGTAGGAAACACAGTATTGAAACTTTTGCTCCGGTTTTTTTAACCCTCATTCAGTTTTGGATTCTGTTTTTGATATCAAACAAGCAAAAGGAAGTTGTTCAATTGGTTTAACTTGCAGAAGTACAAAAACATCAAGGACCTGCCAGCGAATTTGACCCCCACACCCCCACCCCCTTCAGGCTTCTCAATCTTGAGTTTAGTGCCCGCGCGAAGGACAGTGTACGTCAACAGAGCTGCCTGCGCCATAGATTATTGGTGCACTGAAATACAGTCGTACAGTGATTCATTTTTTAAGCAATTTGAGACTCCAGGGAACTCAGGCAACAGGGGGACGTTTTAACCGTGAACCCCAAATACGAGGGATCAATCCTTCACCCGGCTGGAGTGCATGATGGTGTTCTTTTGTTACGTCAGGCCCATGCAGATTATGGTAATTGATAGCGTGCTAAACGGCTTATTCAATCGAAATTGATCGCAGCTGGTGTTGAATTTGCAAGCTTGGCAGACGGAGAAAGTGCAAATACAATTCATATCTATTCTCAGATACAGCAATGAATGAAATAAGCTGCCCGCGCGATTTTGCAGTAAACATCGTTGTTTGCCTGCGCGATCAATCACGCTCGTCTTCTGACTTTGCCTGCGTGCCAGCCTGCACGTGCGCGATCGCGCGGGTCTATTTGAGAAGCCTGATAATGGTGAGTTGCAACTCATAGTTTCCTTTAGAACAGCGAATAAGAGTATGTCTTGCTCCTTTGCACAGACGAATTTTTGCACATTTGTGCTTGTATCAACCTTCTGCCGCATATCTAAACCGTTTCTTGTACGCGTATCTTCAGTGTTTCTGATAAGCTTCCGATACGTTTCTGGTGCGTATCCAAAACGTTTCCTTCCAATATGCGTATCTCATGCCTTTTCCTGTATATATCTGCCACGTATCCATGGCATATCCTGCACATTTCGCTGCTGCATCTGCAAATGTTTCTGTCGAAGATATGCATTTTCCGTAAGGTTTAAAATCGCTGACAAGGTCACATATATACTCCCTCTGCTTTTCAATGACACCAAACTCAAAATGTACTGAATCTAGGACCAACAAAGTGAGTTTCAGTAATGAAGAAAGCATAAAACCACATAAAGACACAAAAGACACAACATCAAATATTGGCAGCACATGGGAAAGTGCAATCAGTAGTTAACTTCTTACAAAGATTCACTCCAAGTAAGTACATTTGCAAGGTAGAGTGAGTCTAGGTAATTGGTAATTTACTAATGGTTATATTGATGCACTCGCATATGATGTTTACGATAAAGAGTAGAGGAGTACAGTACCCTAGAGAGTGAAAGGAAAAGCTCGCTCCTTATTAACAGGGTATAACTCTAGCTACCAGAACTTGTTTTACGTTTTATGGTGTCAACTCACTGCATTGCATGGGTGAACTGTTAAACCTAGTAATTTTTTACATTCTCAATTCTTCAAGCTTATTTGCTTGTATTTCCCTTTACTTTTGGCAGATTTACTGTCATTTTCACTGTGTTTTTTGTTAAACTTGCGCGAGGTCACTTTGCTTTCCTCTTTTGCAATTCTCAAAAAAAAATCTTCTGCGGCTCTGCCCTGGACCCAGTAGGTGGGCTTGCAACACCCCCTACGACCTATAGTTGCTAAGTTGCCTTGCTTCACATTTCCAAGTCTTCAAAGAACCCAATTTGTATTATAAAAGGGAAACTTGCCGGCGCAAGAAGCCTCCCAACAAAAAAAGTTGGCATTATATCCGCCTGCTAACTGCTGGACTTATAAAAGTCTTTGAATATAAATATGACTTTACCTGATAGAGTCTTGTAGAAAGCAAGGTTACAGCAAGCAAGGTTACAGTCAATTGTGTTCATTAAAGTACTATTCAACTTCACTCCCCCTCTAGAAAACCTTTCCTTCTGGGCACCCCTCTGTAAATAATCAAAAAACACCAGACCTCCTTTCCAAATAGATTAACTCCCCATCCCTCACCCCTTGCCTCCACCATCGTATGCTGAAAGGGAGGAGGGACTACAAAATATGCTAAAATATGTCAACCAAACCAGGCAATTAGAGTAGAATAGCTCAGCTGTAACTATCTAAACCTTAGCTAGAAACCCTTTGATGAGTATGATGGGTTTCCTATCAAATATTGCTTTTATTATAACCAGGGTTGCATTGAAGTTGATCAACAGATTGAAGGACTCCGCTACATTGCCGAAGAGTCCCAGCTAATTGACTTAAATAGAGTCGCTATCCATGGATGGTCTTATGGTATGTTTGTAAGACATAAGCATTCCTTTATATTCGTTGTGTATTGCGAGTTATGCCTGTAGTGTCCATATGAGTATATTAAAATGCTAGGCATTGTTTCATTAGTATGTGCTGTTCTATGCCTACTTGTTGTGTCATTGGCACAATATCCCCTGAAGAGGGGTTTGGAGGAGTTATTTGTTGACCCCACCCTAAATTTTGTTCTAGAAATATTGGCAAATTGCAATATGTCAAACATGAACTGAAACGTACACAACCACTGGATAATGAAATATTACATGTTTTGTGAAATGACAATTTGAATTTTAACCTTGAGACTTCGTCCCTCACCCGTAAATGATGTGTTGTTGTTGTTTTTCCCAAAGTAGTTGTATATAGTACTATCATAAGGAAAAGCCTATGTAAACTTTATAATTATCCCTGTGAAGACTCCCTCTCAAGTGCTGCTGTCTCTTGTTTAGGAATTACAGTTCTCAATAGTGGTTTATCAAACTGATCTCTTCCCTATGCAAAAATTGCAATATTTATGTTAAGTTCATACACCAATATTCACTCATAATACACGTAAATTTGTGCCAGCTGTCTCTGGTTATGAAAGGCTAATTTGAAACCCCTTTCACTCAAGTATTTGAACATCATCTCTGGCTTGAAAACGTTTTTTTTTTAGCCTGTTCCTTTCATGGTCCCTATATGCATTAGTGTTTGTCTTTCATAGTAATATTTCCACATGCCAGAAGGAAAGTAAGACTTCCCTTGCCTATTATTTTCTTGTGATTTCTTTCTACAGGTGGCTATGTATCTCTAATGGCTTTAGCTCAACGACCAGATATTTTCAAGGTATGTTACCAGATTCAGTACATTTGCTATAGGCTGCGAATTATTTAAGTTTTATTGCTTACCACTCGTAGTAGTAGCCTTCGTACAAGTCCATTCACAATTTGGATCATTGGCGGGTGTAAGAGAGGCATATGGTCTGTGGTATGTACACATATATGCTTCATATCAGCTGTATTTGTTGGAGTACTGGATTTTGGGTTTGTGCATATCCAATCAACATTGTAGTGAAGGAGAATGTACTCAATAATGTCAGTCCACGTGTTTGCTTATGTATCACCATGAGTCAGGAGGGTTTCATGAAACAGACAATGAAACTAAAACTGTGTAAACAGAAATAGAGCCTCACTCCAAATCTCAACTGTTTCCCAAATGAGTCATTGTAAATGTGCACCAGAATCAGAACATAGTTTAGGAGGCTTTGGTGTTAGAAAATTTTGCAGATATAATTTGTGGAACCCCCTGTAAGAGCAGTTCTGTAAATCTACCTTTCAGGACAGCATGCGTCTCACCGCTGAACAATGCCTCATTGCAGTGCTAGCATTCCATGCTCTGTAAAATAGGATGAACTTGACTCTTGTCAATATGGCAATATAGTCATTCACGTGCCAGCGAGGCACATGGTGTCAGCTATACCTAGTCTTATAGGGACTTTGCATCATTGCCCAATATGTAATCCAGCTATTTACTAACTAGGTTTAGTTGGCACTACAACCTCTGTTGCGTGTCAGTACCGACCGCAGTTTACATGGAACATTGTCAGGGAACGAATTTCCATGGTCGAAAGAGTAAGCCACGCAGTTCGTGATTAATCATGCTCTTCTTCACATTTGTGGTTAATTGTTTCCACATATTTCCCATGAAAACTATCATTTTTAGTAACCTGGAACCAGATATTTCCATCCTCGCTTGTTTGGAGGGAAAAATAGAAAAGGAATTTAATTTCCTGGTTTTGGCTCAAAAGCGCAAAAGTCTATTTCCTTCGTTGTGCACTATTTTTCGTAAGAACTAGTAAATTTGAGCTTAAGCTCGCTGTTCTTCATTTTCCCCAAAATTTTCAGTTTCTGTTGTTCCTGGTTTGTTTTCATGCCACAAGATAATGCTGGCTTACAGTGTGAGCATCTCTAGTATAGAATTGGTTTCCTTGTAACTGAAAGTTATAGGACTCCCATTTTGTGAGTCCTTTAAAATGAGGTCTGTCCGTCCATCTGTCTGTCTGTCCATCTCTCCATCTGTCCATGTCTCCATCTGTCTGTCCGTCTGTCCGTCATTTCCCGGATATATATCCGCTCAATAGATTTTTCTGAAATTTGGCATGAAAGTGCCAATCCGTAATAGATGAAAAGGAATGGAGGCAGAATTTTAAAATATTTTTGTGGTTGGCTTGCAGGTGGCAATTTATGGCCAAAAATAGTAGTTTTTAGGGTTTTTCTTAACCCTACAGAGTATGGGGGGGAGAGGAATCCACCCCGCCCCCTACATGTTTTTCTTGTGTAAAAATGTTTTGCCAAAAATCCCATGTCTGCACTGATAAGTACCCTGTCAATGATCACTTGTAGCATCCAAATGCAATACACCAAGGACATTTTCAGTCCTGAGATAGTGTTATGAGATGTTCTTCTTTGTCTGGGTGGGTGTGGCACCATTATTATCAAAGTTAGCAGGGGGTGGAATCCCCCCCCCCCCCCCCCTCCTCACACTCTGTACTACCTGAAAAAGCCCATACATGTAGGGTTGAATACTTTTGGATTCGTTCATTACTTTTTTGTAACTTTTTGTGTGACGCTTCAGGGCAATAGCAGTTATGTTATGCTGGACCCAGTATCATGTCTTGGAAAACTCTGGACGTCCAAAAATGGCAATTTTCAGGGTTTTTCCCAAATACGTCGAACGGTTCATCCGATTTTTGTCCTTTTTGGTGTGAATATCGATGGCAACTCTGCATATGTTACTAACCATGTGCCATGTCGGGGGAAAATCTTGTTAAGCTTGTGGGTGGTAATTGACATCCACAAGTGACTATTATCAGGGTTTTCCTCAAATATGCCATAAACTATTCATCCGGTTTTTGTAATTTTTGGTCTGGATCTAAGATTAACAGAACTTATGTTGTGATGTGCTGTTCAGCGTGTGGGTGGCAATGTATGCCAATAATGGTAGGTTACTTTCAGGGGGTTTTCAGAATATTCAGGAACGCTTCATTAGTTTTTGTCGTCTGTGGTCTGCATCCTATGGTTTATTGCTATTTTTTTTTCTTGATCAACACGAAGATTCGCTGTTAGGTTTGCAGGAGTCAACTAATTTTGTGACTTGTTGATATTTGATTTCATCCTCACAAAGTCATACATTAATCGTAAAATTTGGTTACCTTTACCAAAAAATTGTTGCTGCACTTAACTTTGGAGCTGAGGCCCAGCCTGGTTTGTTCTTAAATTTTTCTTAATTTTTAGGCAAATTTGAGGAAAAAACAGAATGTGGACATATAGGTCCCATTTGATTGTATTGGTTAAAACTGTATTCTTGACAAGTAGTACAACACATATGACCAGCGAGAACAACATTTTCAACAAAGTTTGGATAGATCACCGAGAATAGCATTCACAACAAAGTATGAGTTCAGTGCAGCACATCGTAGCAACCACTTTATGCATGTATACAACAGTTAATCCCAGGGAAGTAATCCTGCCATCTTGTCCTTTTGGCATGTCAAGGCCGGCCAATCAGTTACAAGCGGTGGATAAGCTGACTGAGTGCGGTTCTATCTATGCACTCAGCAAGCAGGTGTAGTATGCTGATGAGGCCTAATCTGGCCGAAACGTGTCCATGTCTCCTGTTCCGCCCTTTCTGTGATTGTTTCCTGAGAGAGGTGCATGAGCTGGTAAGCAAGCATACATTGCATTTTTTTATGTATATGTGGTGCTTGCTGGAGGTTCTTGTTAGCCAATTGATGAGCTAAATTCAGATACAAACGCTCCTGGTGCTCTCCTTTGTGGCAATAGCTTGTTATGAATGGTAGCTGGTTCATGCTGCTTTTATAAGTGCGCAGTAGTCCCCTGCAGTAAAGCCATGATGCAGATTGAGGTTAGTGCTGTGTGTGAATGATTCTGATAATAAAAGGGTGTGGGCATCAGTTTTATTATAAGATTATGTTCTAATCCACCCTGTCTATTGCATTTGTAGTTCCTGTATGCTGATTGACATTCATTTTCCGTCTGTTTGGGGTCATAAATCATGTTTCGTATGCTGTGCAAAATGCATGTAAAAAGAAAGAAAGAAAAATGGAACATCTGTGATCATTCCATGCTTGTCATTATCTTGTGAAGGTCCTGCCAGTCAAACAGAAAAACTTATTCTTTCAAATTTACTAAAGTGTATGTGAGTCTTGACAGGTATTTATTATCGGAAGTCCTCATGGCAGAGACGAAAATTATACAAAGGCTAGAATAGCCTGCTTGAAGAAAAACCTTTATTACCTTTCTGCCTGCTACTTATTGAATGTTCTTGCTTGTGTCTCACGGAATGACAGGCTCATTCTTCAATTCTGAAGCCAGACTATTAGCAGCATGAGTTAAAAAAATTGCTGTTTACGATGCTGCATTCGAGCCTCAGAGAAACCGAGCAACTAACTACTGGCCCCGTCGAGATATTTGCATTCGTCTTGCAGCCACCTTTTCCACACAACGCGTTCATCGCCACAGGATCATGTAAGACAAGAATTAAGCCTGTCACATGAGGCGCTCACGTAACTCTCAAACACTTTTCCAGTAGCATATGCCTGGCTATCCATCACTCAGCATCTTCAACAAAAACAAGAATGTTCCATAAGAATGTGCTGTACCTGATGAACAATCGAGTTTCTAGCCCTGCTTGTTGTATCACAAGGAACACCGAGGTGTTAGCGCACTGCATACTCTAGCAAGTAAATGATTTGATACTTAATGAATTTTAATGGTTGAGGGAATTTGCAAACTATTTATTTGTCCTTTAAATTTGGAGAGAGGTTTTCATTCTGCAGTTGAAATTCTTGATTTTAGAAACGATACTGGAAGTATATACCTTTGATATGCCTGACTCTGTTTTTACTGGGCCAGACGTCTTGCAGGATTCTAGGTGTGAGTCAGACTCTGGGATCAGATTTCAAAGCTTGTGTGTGCATGCAACAACAATCTTATATCCATATCAGAAAATTTATCACTTAAGTTGATATCACTTTTGAACAATTTGTCCATGAATGTCCCGAGGTGCTTAGTGAAAAACTGATACAATTGTTGTGTCTTGTGGTTGGATGCTGATGATGAGTGCTGGGTGGTACCACTTGCGCTGCCCACCACAAGAGGAATCTTTCGTTGTTTTATAATGATGAAGATGGTCAGAATCCATCATATTTGTTTTCTTTGAAGAGGTTGGGTTATACTGTTTTACTCGAACATGGCTCATTGAATGCTTAGGCTCTCTTTTTTTAATTGGACAACACTCTGCGAATCATTGAAAATGTGCTTTTCTGCGAAATATCATCAGTAACAGCGAGTCTTTTTGTGACCTGTCACGTGCACAAGTATGCATGTGTATAATGAACATTCATGGTAGGATCAGTGGCCAGATTCGGTTTATTTAAAATTGAACAAATTTCCACAAATAAATACACGTTTCTTTTAATAAGAAACCTTTTATAAGAAGCCGACTAGTAAATCCTCTCAAAATTGAAGAAACTTAAGCTACTAAACTGAAAAGTAAGAACAAAATTAAGAAAATCGTAAATTTTGCAAACAGGAAATATTACTGTTTGTTTCCCAACCGAGTCAAACATAGACCCCTACTTAAACTCTGAATGCATTTGTCATATAGGAATCTCCTTTACAGCAGTTGTTACTTGATGCACAGTTATATTATGACTTGGATGCATTGTTTAGTGATTCAAGGAAGTGGAAAATAGTTCTTCAAACTTCTTTCGCTGACTTTGTTTTTTACAAACATTTTACATTTAAGAAACCCAATAAGAAACTTTTTCTAGTAAAATTTCAAAAATTTTAAAAAACTTCTACTACTACCATTTGTTCTTGGGTTATTATATAAAAATCATGTAACCCACTGTGCTTCACTTCCTGGTTGAGACTGCTGCATTGGACCGTGTTTCCGTGTCATATTGTTTCATAATGAAGTCATAATGGATACCTTATCACTGCTTGTTACGTTGAACTAATGTATCACCCTAATCAATAGAAGCATCTGATGCTAGCAAATGATTCGTAAACGTTATTACAGGGTGGCCACTGGTCCTGGAATTCCTGGAATTCCTGAAAAACTCCTAAAATTTGTGTGGGTCCTTGAAAACTCCTGGAATTTTGACTGATATTGGGAAATTTCCTGGAAAACTCCTGGAACTTTTGGATTTTTGAGAGCATCGTTTTTTTCACTCGAAATTTCTGACTATTTCTTTTTGTGTATTTGCATCGTTCATAATTCAGAATGACCCATTTGATCAGATAATGTGTGGCATACTTTGGAACAGATCATTCATCAGTAAAAGACCGAGGCCATCACTTGAGTTTGGCGACGTTTTCAACAATTTTGTGTATGATGCTTAGGTTAACTGATTTATTTGTCATAATCCACCTGTGAACCTATTTTGCCAAAGGATTCATAGAGAGGCTCTAGTTATTCAGATTCAGTTTCCTATTGTTTTAGTTCAGGTAATGCTTCCTGGCACTTTATTTAAGGAAAATTGTTCAGGCCTCGACGGGAAAAAATCAATCGCGTGCGGTGCACCGCACGCCTTGCGAAAAGTATTACATAATGGCGTGCGGTAAAAAGCACGCCCAGGAATGACAGGCGTGCGTTTCTAATTTCGAGCCTCTGGAGCGTAGCATAGGAGGCGAGCATTATGGAGCTGGGGGCCTTGGGGGCGCTGTAGGTCCCCCAAGTGGGGTACGGGGCGAAGCCCCGAGAAATTTTGCATTTTTGGTGTGTCTGCAGTCAGAGTTCGCCTTAAAATAAAGGCGCGAGCAATGCATGTCCACTGTTGTAAAAGAAGCGAAAGAGTAAATTCACAAAATCAAAATCGAGGTAATCAACACTTACACAGATATTATATGTACTCATATCTGCTCACAACAAAACTCTTTCAATATATCTGAAGTGGAAGTTCAGCTGTTCCATCGCACGTCCCTGTCCTACCTTTCTGCTTTTCATTCGACGAGAGACACCGCTGTGGCGGCCCCATTATGAATTGT
>JAOBRC010638119.1:0-10757 GCA_027575255.1 Scolionema suvaense
TATCGCTCGCCTCGAGGCCAGAAGGCGTGTGACGAGGCGAGCGAGAGCGATCGCTCGCCTTTCGTTTCAAAGCCTGCCCCTCCCCCGGATTTGAGACGCTCATTTAAGCCTGGGTCTGGTAGGGCCACTTTGGTCATAAAGAGTTGCTTTGGAAAATAAACATAAATAACTTTGCAACATAAATAACTTTATAACGATGCACAAAGCATCGCTATAAAGCCACAAGAACTACGAAAGAATATTGCCAGGAGGCAATAAGAACTAAAGAAAGTCGTACAAACTAAAAATATCGGATAACTTCCAACACCCTAAATTGCATGGAACAACTTCAGCCAAATTCAATTATGATCTGTTGGTAAATATAAGAATAGGATACACTGCAGGATACTCAAAACAATTGCAGGAATAAGAAAAGTGAATAGCCCTTCACCAAATTGTCATCACGTAATGCTTCGTTTGATAACCAGGATGCACATGGCATTGAAAGAGAAAAGCCTACACATATAAAATAGATACAAGTGGAGCATATATTGTGTGATGCTCTGTGCAGTGTTGTGGCATGTTTTCAGAGGACTCTGCAAGTTTCAGGTGATCCCAATAGATGATATACACAGGAAACTATCTTTTAACGATTTCCATTAGGAGATAAAGGGATTGCTTTGGGTGCACCCAGGACCTTAGAGCTTGAAATTTATACACATGCGCCTAGGTTGACCTTTACCATCCATATCAACAGAACGGCTAAAAGTGTTAAGCCTAAGTTAATGATGCCTTGGCACCATTCTATTCTTGCAGTGCCCATTACTATGGAAGTAACAGTTGCTAAATCTCACAGGCTGCGCCCCATCATCCTCCAACTCTCCCAAAAAATATCCAGTATTATCTGGTCACGCTCCAATTCTTCCAAAATAATTAAATGCACAAAATAGCCATTGAGAAAATGGCCACAAACAACCTCAATTAATAACGCTGACAAGTTCATTGATGATGAAGTGAGCCCTGAAACAATGCTTACTAAAAGCTTTCAAGAAAAATTATATCGCAAAAACATCAACAAAACACCGGCACTATTCATGCAGATATGGGAAATTCAGACCATGGATCGATCTGAGAAAACCTGAGCCAGAAAGTGTTCAATTTGAATTTTGCAGTCAATAGCAAATTGTTCAACAGCTTCTTATCACAGATGAAGCAACGATTCATAGCTATCTCAAGTCAGAATTCCAGCTGCATCCAGAAAATTTTATAGCCAAATATACATATAAGGAAGATAGAACGATAATACATAAAATCAGCACAGAACCATACCAGATATCCCTTGGCAATGTCTTCAGACATATCCAATACCAAGTACGATTCCCAGTAGCAATAAACCCTACAGCTGCAAGGGCAAATGACACTGATAAGCTGGTTAAATGGTATGCGTTCAAGATGCAAACTAGCAACACACACGAGCACAAGCGAAATGATTTGCCATGCTTGGCCCAAATTCGTAGCATAACTGCTAATGGGCAGAGGACTCTAGAAGTAAACTTGTTGACCAGTTTCTAAATTGAAATAGGAGCTGTAACTGTAAAAACGAAAGTAACATTAGATATAATGCCAGAAGAATGTAGACTGAAACTTTAAGTTAAATCGTGCATATACATATATATGCCCTACCACCTAAAACCATATTGAAAAAATTAGAGTGATTGAAGTTTCATCACCTAGCAGAAAATCTGTTACGCTTACCTTTTAGTCAAAAAGGGTTGATAAGGGACAAATTTGACACATTCTTTCGTGGACAGTGTGGATGGTTATATTGACATTAGAAATTCTTGCGTAGGTTTTGCACTGATGATGCTATGTTTGCACATGCATCACAGTTCTTGGGAGGATAAAATATGAAAGAAAAGCAAATGAAAAATGCAACCATGAAACAGGGCAGAGATTTGCTTCATAGTTAATCCTATGAGGGAGTTCATCCTTGAGACTTCTGACTTGCAGGTCAAGTTTATCCCAGTAGTCGTGTTCGTGCCTGGCTGCCTCAAGCAGTCACTTAATTCCTCCTATGGGCAAAGCTCATTAATTAAGGCTTCTGTTATCATAATAGATGAACCATTAAATACAACATCAACTGCCATATACACTACTCAATCGCTAGGACTGGAGTACCAAAGGCTTCTGAGAGTGAAACTCTCCGCCTTTCCTGGGTTTGGTCATCTGCCAACAACAAGAACAGATCAAAGCAAATGAAAAGAGCAGAGCTGACAACACTGAATATTCACGCAAACTATGACGAATGGGAAATGAAACTTTAGCCTGGGCTGACAGGGAACAACCATGTGAGTGTCAGTATGCGAAACACTTTGAACGCTTATATCTCAGGTTCTAAAGCAGATATTAATGTTCTGTAAAAGCCAGTCTTCCTGAAATTCTTTGGATTTTGTGAAAATAGTAAAAACAGAAAAATGATTTTAGCCTCCTGTACCACCTTAAACAGTTCACTCCAAAACGAAACTAACACTTCTGAACTCTTCATTCATATATACAAAAAAGTTTACGTCACTATCATGACCACACTATTCAGGGGGCGATGTTCACTCCCATCATGTGCCTTAGAAGAAGGACAAGGAGAGTTAGAGCAGTATGTGTAGGTAGCACAGTGCAATAGCAAACAAATATTGGTAGAATAGCCTAACAACAAAATATTGGTGCATAGTGTAACAATGGAAAACTATTACAGCATAGCATAACAACAACAAAAAAAAGATGAACAAAACACACGACAATAGTCATGAGTGACACTGCTCAAGGCAGAAAATCAAACAGGGAGAAGCATAATCTCCAGAGAGTGACTGACACTCCCACCCTCTTACAGGGTTAGCACTTGTCGATAAACTAGGTGTTTCAGCCATGAAAAAGAAAATACAACAGGCTGACTTATCCTCTCAGACCACACAGGACGTGGGGTCATCCCAGCCAGATTCTCCTAAGGTCTGGAATTGATGTGATCAAATTTGTATCAATTTTTTACCATAGGTAGACAGCAATGAGAGGAGCAAACCTGAAAATTTCAGCTTCATTGCTGTTATTAAACTTCAGATTTTATAGCATTTTTAGTTTTTGGGGTTTGACGCATTTCTTGATTTTTGGCTCATTTCATGAATTTGTGGACCATATTTACAGAATTTGGGTAAGATGCACACTTTTCAATCCTTGATATTAATCCACCAAACTAGCAAAAAAACCTGAACTCATACTTTTGAGAGCTCGTAAAATAAAATGGTGTGACTTCGAAATTGCTATAAAAAGCCTAATTCCCATCAAAAATGTGCAATTTTGTAGAATTTTGAATTTTCAGAGCACTGTATCTAAAACATTACTGAATTAAAGGAGTCTTATGAAGAAGATGTAAAATAAGAATTTTAAGTGGATATGTGCATATCGAATCTTGTTTATGGAAGTATAGAAACCGTAAAAATGACGAAATGAAGATTTCAAGTGATTTTTCCTCATTTTTGCCACAAATTATCTTGCATTATTGTCTTAGCATATACAAAACTATGTATATTCTGAAAGTACTCCCAAGGAACTATCAAAATCTGTTCAATGACACCACCGTGTGGTATTCTGTAATAATATGAGCCCCTAAAAAAGGAAAAATTTCAAAAATTGTGATTTTTTTTGTAAGTTTCGGGGTCCAGGTAACTAGTGACTTCAGTTTTATAAGCCCTGCAAGACTAGCAGATTGAATATAGAAATTTGAAACTAAAGAATGAAAACACAGTCTAGAATGTACAATCAGGAAAAAGTATATGCAAGACATCTGAGGCATTACGCAATCATAGTTGTGTCGAAACGCGGATTAACCTGTACTAAACAACAATGTTCTTCTGAAACAACTGCTATCTGGAGAGTTTTTTGCAAGAGAAATTTTAAATGAAAATCCTAAATTGTCTATGGAGGAAGTTAGTCATAGTATTTGCCAACTAATTTCTTAACACTAGACAGTTGGAGCATTGGTTTTAGTTCATGTTTGGTAAAAGCATTCAACTTCTTTGTGAAAATCAAATCCTTGTTTACTAATTCTTCAAAGTTCAGATTAAAATTTAGATCAGAATGGATAGTTCTTCAGTTGGTTCTATCCTTGGTTCAGCATGTGGAGCTGGATGAAGTGGTGTATACTCGAAAGTTGAAGAGTTGCCACTGGCTCTGTGGTTTTTGCAGTTTTTTGCCACATCTGTGAAATAACTTCCTGTGAAAATTTTTTTTTACTCAAACCACGAAAATTGGTTTCTCCCAATAAATAGTATATAAATACTTACTCTGGGTACCCAGCTCGGATTCCAACCTTGATGCATTTACTTAGTCTGTTCATATTTGCGCGTAAACAACATATTTCAATTACACCATATTTTCCGAAAATCGGGCCAAAACCTGCTTCAAGAAATATCTTACTCAATTTGCATGTTGCATCTGCACATTTTTCTTTTATAGCAGATGGTAACTATGATGTTGCAAGGGAGATATGCTACATAAAGAAAAGAGAATAACTAGTGTGTGTGCTCTTTATGCAGGTGACGTATGCCTGTACATCCTCTGAGCGATTGTGAGCAGAATCTAAGAGAAACCATAAAATATGAGCAGGCTATGTGAGCAGGCTGTACTCTGGGGAAATTTGTAGGTATCACCAGCAGAAAATTTCTTTATATATGTATAAATATATATGATGACGCAGTACTTTACTCATTGCAAAATTTGCGCTATTCTAACTTTCACAGAGTGAATGGGTGAGCGAATATCAGAGTGAGCGAATTGCTTGCACGTAGTTTTGTCCACAATCCATAAATTTGAAAGAATGACGTGTTTTACGTATGTTTGTTGGTCAGTTACAGTCAAGTTAAATAAACTACATGCTTTATTCAAATGGGCAAAAAAGAACAGGTCAGTGAAACCTCTCCAAATTGCGAACTGAATAAAATGGATGATACGGGTTGAATCCTGGTCGTAGCATATGGTGGATAAGTTGCATGGCATCATAGTTTAAGAAAAAGGCATCAGTCACTCATATTACGAGTCTTCACAGTCCACTTTTTTATATGCTGTAATGCTGTCTTCCTGACTGGTAAGCAATACATCAAAGCATTTTCTACAACTTTCCCAGTGGCTCTCAGATAGGATCACATCACAAATTTTTGCGTTTCCTTTTTATATTATACCAAATTACATACACGTTGAAAAAATGCCTTGAATGCTTTATGGCCATATGAATCACTCAGGCATTTTAAGGTTTCAAACCTTGAAAATGAAAAAGCCCCCAGCAGAAGCACGTATCAGGGGCCCCCAGTTACCGTGTCATTGACCTGGATTTCTAACGGACTCACGCAATCAGCCTAGGCCTACTCTGCAGGTACTTTTGCTATCTTGTTCACTGAGAGACAACTCTTGGACAAATTTATGAGTAAGCAGCCAAAGGCTGCTACAGTTATGTGAACAAATTTTTCATCTTCATGCCATTTTTTAATGAAGATGAGAGATGATTAACAATTGGTTTTGAACCAGAAAAGGACCCCAAAGGAGAGATATGAACTCTCATAAACAAGCGCATATCATGTGTCGCGGAAATGAGGGGGCCTACTTTATTGCAAAGTAAAATTTTTTTACTATTATGACTACTAAGGAATGTTACCCAAAGTATCCGAACTATGATCTTCCCCCACCCCGACTTTAAATTACGCTCCTCGGCCCATGCATATTTGTTCTTTTTTTCTATCAACAGCCCTCTTGCCATTGGTACTTGTTTAGTAATCTATTCTCTGAACACTTCCCAAAGAGTGCCCTTTTTAGAAAATATTGTGTTATTTATGTATACACTCCATTATCTTCTGTGATATGCAAATGCATCTTCGTTGTGTTTTTTGATATGCATACACATATAATATTCACATGTAGCTAGTCATTATCATTCTTGGAAGAGATAGATGCTTTGATCTCAAGAGAACAATGCCTGGTTATTGTCTATGATAATGACTAAACCATTACAACCACAAAGTCAATAAACCATGACGCAACACAGATAACCAAATCTGGGATCAATCCTGCACTGAAGAAACCACCTCTCCTTGTGACACTGTCTGAGTGTCAAACAAAGGGGCATTGCACCGGTTGCTGCACCCAACTGCTCACGGTGCTGTCACAGGTAAGAGAGGATTTCTTCTATTCTATGTTATCTTTGGTGTTATCAGTTCATCTTGTGCAATCATGCCTGTACAAAAGTGTCCATATCCAGACTGCTCGTAAGCTACTACTGACGTTAAAGGCACTCTAGCTACGACACTCCTGCAGCTGCACTAATGCTGTTGGACACAACTTAGGTGTTCAAATAACTCCTAATACCACACTCAAAGTTGAGAAAGTTAAATGACCCACTATACACCCTTCTGGCACCAGTGAGGAATGGTCCTACTTCATGACAAGATGGGCAGATTACAAGGATGCCACGAAAGTCTCTGGAAAGGATGTAATTATCCAGATGTTAGAGAGCTGCGATGAAGACTGACGAAAAGATCTCACTAGATCCACTGGCGGCAGCTTGACTGACAAATCCGAGGATGCTGTCTTGGCGGCAGTAAAGACGTTGGCAGTTCAAGAAGAGAACACGATGGTCGCTCGAGTAGCACTCCATGAGATGCAAAAAAACCACGAAGAAACAATCAGATCTTTCGCTGCGAGAATTCATGGTCAAGCTGGCGTTTGCAAGTACCTTCTGAGTTGTCCTTCTTGTGGATCGGAAGTGAATTACACTGACAACATCCTACGAGATGTGCTCAGGCCTTCACAAATTGTGCGAACGAAACGATCGTTCGTGCCGCGCTCGCACAAATGCCGATTGGCGCGAACGAAAATCTGTTCTCTATGGGTTTCTAGAACGTAAGTTGTCAGGTTCACAAACATGATTGTGAGGTGCGCTTAGCCTCCCCATCCCCCATCTCTGCAGCCCATGAAACAAACTTTTGTTGGCAATTATTGAAGACATTCCGTCTTCGGACACTCGTGAAAATTCTCATTTAAAGCTGAACGGCAACTTTTTCACTGCTTATATGGAGTTTTCAACTTCTCAAACATTCCTTGTTTCTTCAGAAATCAAACTTTTTATAAACTTATAGCATGAATATTTAGTGTGAGAGGCATTTTACTTAGTAACGTCATTTTTAGTAACGTCATTTTTCGATCAAAAATGACTTGTCAAAATAGTAGGTTCCAAATAAATCGTCCAAATTTAATTGAGAGCTACCAGTTGAAAACGATGCGACTGCACCATAGGAAAAGACTATTTTATTTGTATTTACCGGGAAATTGCATTAAAACAATATTGAGTTCAAATATTAACTCGAAAATGCATTGGTGTCCAAAGTAGCACCAATCGCACTGGTAACTTCGGACACCTTTTATAGGCAGGTCATTGCTAAACTTTACCCCGCTGAGGTACATCCTGTGTGTAGCAGCATTCGGATGCACCACAATGTTACTGAGCCAGAAGTTCGGAGCCATCGTGTTAGTTCCGAACACGATATTTTCAACTTTATGATAAAATCCGTCCGAAGGTACCCCCATTAGACACTTTATTGCCATTCTCTCTAAAGATCTCCGTCGGTAACAGTTTCCAGATAATTACCCTGGTCTGGTTGCAGAACAGGAAGTGATGGCTTCGTGCAAGATTTGTAGTTCGATGTCATGGATTCAGTTTAATATCTAATAAAAATCGTTATATTTGTATCTTTCTGTTAGCATGATGTAACACCTTTCTATAGATTTTCTTCTCTAGACGCTTCAGAAATTTTATTGCTACAACAATGGCCTTGGCAAGTGCATAAGAGTCGAGAAGCACTCTAAAGATTTTTCTGGTCATCCCTTTAAGTCTATGGCGTTATGTGCTTGTTTTTAGTTGAATGAATTTCCGTTCAGTTCGTTCGCCCTAACGTCAATTGGGGCGAACCAAATTTTGTTCCTGCAGTAAAAATTTTGTGAAGGCCTGGTGCTTACCCGTGGTATCGCCAACCAAGAAATTCAACTGGATCTTCTTGGCAGTATGAACCAAGACATGACTCTCGAAGAAGCTTTCAAGTTTATTGAAGCCAAGGAAGCCGACAAGCGTTCAGCCCAAAAGCTAATGGAAACAGATGGTGCTGCTGGCTCACGGTCTAGCTCATCCAAAGTCGCAAGAAATGCACCTAAACCCGACAAAACCGAGCTCTGCAATTATATACTGTGGAAAGCAGGGACATGGTAACCATGCACCAGCTGGTACCCGCAAGTCAGTATGCTCTGCTTATAACCAGAAGTGTTCATTCTGCAATTGACAACACAATTAAGAATCTGTGCGTCAACAGAAGATGATCACCGAACCCCAGGAGGGTGCTATATTCGACTCCCTCTGTGCTGCCACCACCATCCATTCATCGGAAAAAGCAATCAACTGTGCCTGACCACCACATCTACAACGGCATAAATGATAGCTGGATTACACAGAAGTCAAGACTTCAACCTTACATCCATCTTAAGGTGTCTACCCACCCATCAGACTACAAAGCACTCGGATTTGTGATGTCCACCAACCTCAACTCCACTCGTATCGCATCAATGGCTGACACAGGCTGTCAAAGCTGTTTGACTGCCATGGCTGTTACAAAACGCCTTGGCTTCAGCGAAACAATCTTATTCCTGTTTCCATGCAAATGCATGCAGCGAATAACCAAGGCATTCAAATTCTGGGGGCAGCCGTACTTCGATTTTCAGGGAAATCAGCGAATGGCAAACCATTCACTACCCGGCAGATCACCTACGTAACGAATGACACCGACAAGCTGTTCTAGAGCCAAGGAGCATGCATTCAGCTGGGAATGATCCCCACTACATTCCCTACTGTAGGAGAGGCAGCAATGCCTAGTAGCAACCTTACCGCGGTAGAAACTGTCAGCATCCAGGGCAAACCGGCAATCCCACCAAGTATCCTCAGGTGAAGTTGAAAGACCGGTTTGTCGTCCAGAAGAGACGTGTGAATGCCCTCGAAGAGAACTGCCGCCAGATATGCCAACCCATATACCCCTACCTCCATCTGAACAGAATGTGAGTCGTCTTCGAGAGTGGCTGCTTGACTGTTATAAATCCAGTATATTTAACAGTTGCAAGCATCAGTTGTTACTGAAGATGGAGGCACCACCACTTTGACTTATGGTTGATCCATCTGCCACCCCTGTTGTCAAACATAAACCAATACCAGTTCCGCTTCATTGGCAGGAGGAAGTCAAATCAGGCCTGGACCAAGATGTGCAGTTAGGTGTCATAGAACCAGTATATACAAGTTGGAGAGCCAGTTACATGGTTTCATCGAATGATTGTAGTAGCAAAAAGCGACGAAAAGCCATGTCGCACTGTAGATTTGCAGTCTCTTAATGCCTACGCAACACGTGAGGCTCATCACACCTAGTCACCCTTTCATCTAGCTCGGCTAGTACCTCACAACACCAAGAAAACCGTCTTCGACTGCTGGAACAGATACCATAGTGTGCCCCTGCATCCTGACGACCAGCACTTGAACACGTTTTTTACACCCTGGGGGCGATACAGGTACAAATCTGCACCTCAAGGACACAAGGCATCTGGTGATGGCTACACCAGGCGCTTCAATGAGATCGTTTCTGACATCCCCAACAAAGTGCAGTGAGTTGACGATGCCCTGCTCTGGTCTAGTACCATAGAAGACAGCTTTTGGCAAGCAGTCAAATGGTTGGACATTTGCGGGAGACATGGGATCACTCTTAACCCCACTAAATTCACCTTTGCGGAAAACATTGTCATATTCGCAGGATTCAAAATCACAAGAGACCAGCTAGAAAGTACCTGGAGTCCATAAAAAATTTCCCGCCACCCACCAATCTTACAGATGTTCGCTCGTGGTTTGGCCTGATAAATCAGGTGTCTTACGCATTTGCCTCAGCTGAAAAGATGCACCTATTCCGAGAGCTACTAAAGCCAAAGATACCATTCATCTGGACTGCTGAGCTATCTTTTGGCCTGGAATTATGCACGACACCCAGAAACTGCGGGAAAGCTGCAATGACTGCAATCGCATTGCTCCCTTGAATCCATCCCTACCACTATATCCTCCGAGTACACCAGCATACCCATTTCAATGTATATGTGCTGACTACTTCAAGTACAAGGGAACCAACTATATTGTAGTTGTCCATAGACGCTCTAAATGGCCAGTTGTCGAGAAAGCAGCCAAAGGTGCAACTGGATTGAATACACTCTCCGACGAATCTTCGTCACATTTGGAATACCAGAGGAACTTGCGTCTGATGGTGGACCTGAGTTCACTGCCTGAGAAACTGCTCAATTCCTACGTTGCTGGGGAGTAGATCATAGGCTATCATTAGTTGCGTTTCCCCATTCCATCTATAGAGCTGAAATAGGAGTGAGGACCATCAAGCACATGTTCATATCAAACACAGATAGCAAAGGCAGCCTTGATATTGATTCCTTCCAGAGGGTCATCCTTCAGTATAGGAACAATCCTGAACCAGAAACTAAAATATCTCTTGCAATGCACGTATTTGGCCACCCCGAACCAGATTTCATTCCAGGGGTCGAAATAATGACATTTTGTAGCACCGGACATTTTTAGTGGAAAAAATGAGCCTGCGTAGCAGGCTCTAATGCAACTGGGGTTAGTAGGGGGCGTTGTTAGCCCTCCTGCCGGGTCAAGGGAA
>JAOBRC010638230.1:0-10757 GCA_027575255.1 Scolionema suvaense
GTTCGAGATAGAGAGATGAAATTCATGTCCAAGGGATCCAAACTTTAGTTCGAGATAGAGAGATGAAATTCATGTCCGAGGGATCCAAACTTCAGTTCGAGAAAGAGAGATGAAATTCATGTCGAATGGTCCCGAGATCCCACTTTTGCCTGTGGGAAATAAGGTGGGGGCGCAAAACAGCAAAATTCGTCAGAAGAGAAGGGAGAATGTTTTGAGTTCACTGATCCTTTGGAATACAGTCTTAACGTCCTCTTCTACGCAACAGAGACGCACGAGATTTAGTATACATGAAAAATGTAGCACTGGCTGTCCTGGTCATCGACAAAGTATTCGTCCTTTAAAAATGGGAGTACAGCTAGACTAGAACCTATTCGCCTCGAACCGAAAGCAGTACTCCTCGATCCCATGTGAAAGCAATAAATAATCCACCTGCAACGAAAATTTCTTCCTTTATACTTCTCCAATATCGAGTTTGTCCACCTTCGGTGCAATGTATAGAAAAAACTATTTCTTAGTTTAGACTACAGCAAGTTCGGCCTTTGTTCTCTGAGTGGTATCACTACGCCATAAAATCAACATTTGTTGTCACAAATATTGCATTATGTCATTCAATGCAAGTTGGTGTTATGTGATTTCTTCTCGCTTTTAGACACTCAAAAAACATCATTGACTAAATTGAAATTTAGAACGTGCACGAAATCAAAAGGGAGAGCCAAAGGTTACAATTGGGCGGAGGCAGGGTTGAGAACTAAGCGAGTCCGAGTAACAAAGATATCGTCATACTTTAATATACGCAGAACCATTACAATCGATTATTTTAATAAATATATACTCGATTTTAAATAAATGGTCCCACAGACTCATCATCGCCCTTCGAAAAAAATACAAAATCGTAAAATATTCCTTCAAAATCATATGCTGAACACTCGACGAACAATGAATGTACCCTCACACATGACTGGCATGTCGTATGCATACTAAAATACTTCATGCCGACAATGTATTGAAAGATAGAAATATATCAGGAACAGGGTGGACGAGCCATATAACGCTCCCCTATTTCATCTCTTCAACCTACTTTATTGCATGAAAATTTCGCGGTTTCGCGGTCGAGTTCAAAAAATTGCGAAATGAAAATGCTGCGAAAAACGCATTTCCGGCTCAACAGCGAAATTAAAATGCGCGAAAAATTGTATTTGGGCCCAACCACGAAATCAGAATGCACCAAAAATCTGCTTTGTAAACTGTGAGATGTTTTTTTGTTTATAGTTTGTCGAAAACGAGTGAAAAATATATCATTTTGGAGCAATCAAGTCATTTGTTTTTATTTTTTACTTAGACCCCGAAATTGAAATGCATCAAAATCTGTATTTTTGCCTGAACCGCGAAATTATAATGCCGCAAAATTCGCAATTTTGCCTGAGCCGCGAAATTAAAAGGCCGTGAAATGCAATTTTGATCTAAAAACCCGCAAAATCAAAGCAGCCGCGAAATTTTCATGCAATAAAGTAATGTACAATACCATATTCGGAGAAACTTTTGGGTTTCTTTCACGAAAATCTATCACGTCATCCTAAGAAACATTTGATTGCGTCGCTTTTATGATCTACAGATTTACCAAGCTTATCCAAAATATGTGACACTCCAATCTCGCACAAATTTTTCCCGTGAGAATTTCCCTGAATCAAGTATAGGCAAAAATCCCGAGAAACTTCAGCACGATACAGGCTCAGCTCCATACCGGCAAAACCCAATACCTGAATTGATCACAATGAGACAAGTTATGGTACAAATTTTCGCATATACCGATTTTTCAAATGGCCGAAGAAGAATCTCGTACCTCATTTGTTGATCAGCAAATTTTGAATTCTTGATCGACCCACTTCATTGTAAATCACGGGTAGCTAACAGCTTGATAGCAACATATTTTTGTATACAGTAAACTCTCTAATTAGCGGACACTCTGAAGGCGGACACCTGTGATTAGCGGACAAATTTATTTTCCATAATCCATCATTTTTTGGCCAAAAGCTTACAAAAAACTTTCTAAAAGGCAGGTACTGTCAATTAGCGGACACTGACCTCAATCCCCGATGGTGTTCGCTATCTGGAGAATTGACTGTACTCTTTAACAATGGAGTAAACATGGCAAATAGTTTTCAGGCATTCACTTTTGTGAGTCAACCCCTCTGTAGATTTTCATGGTAACTATCTAAGCATTTGAAATATGAAAATGAGCTTCATGGCAAGAACAAAATGCAGGTAAACCTTCCTTCTAATGTATCACTTTCTCGAATTCGGTACGCTAGATACTTTCGTAGCACACGGAAAAGAACTACATATACACTAACAAAGCATACAAAACTTACACACATAATTAGATACAAACGAGGACAATTGCTCTACAATATTTCCGTCAAAATACGAAGAAATAAATAAGTTAAACTATCATTGTATATACTAGTAACTATGCTTAATAAAGGGTATATGCCAGAATATTTTCAACCTCGTGTTTTCGTGGTTGACAACTCACTGTAACAAGCACCAAATCAACCACAAAACAGAGCATATCTACCATATATTCTAAAAGCCGACTTTTCAACACTTTTTCCAATTTGATATCATCAGTCATACCATCAATACGTCCTAAAGGAAACAAGCAAAGCCTCTAAACTGGAACAGTCCATCCACATGCTAAGCGTACCATTCTATGGAAACATATCTTCATTCGTGTCGGGTGAATTCTGGGCGTGTCAGGGTAGAACAACGGAAGGAGGGGTAACATGATCAAAATGTAGTCTTTATTTTGTGTTACTTTATTTCTGTTGGATCAAGAGATGTCGGTTGCAGTCAATCACTTGCAGTCACCCGGGATAAGAGACGGGAGTTATTACACTCTCGTATCCTTTTACACTATCTACGGGCTTGCAAAACCACGCGATTGATTTCCACTAACACTGCCAAGAGACTGTGCAACAACAGAGTAGGGTACGAAAGTGCAATAGCACATGAAGGAGGTATAACTGCTTACCCTAAGGTAATTAATTACTGCGGAACTATAATTTGCGACAGAAGGGAAACACCCGAAATACATTGATTGATTTTGCGGAACTGATTTTAGCGAATGTGGTAGTCAGGGGAAGCGTTTGTGAAATTCAAGGGCTGAAGGAGTAACCATATTTGCTTGCCGAATAGCAGATTTGATATGTTTTGCGAAAAGCACCAAATTCGCAAATATTAATACCGTAAAAACTTATTACCTTAGGGCAATCACGTGCCAGCAATTTACTTTTAACATGAAAGACTGCCCCATACTCATTATTTAAGGTTGTATATTTGGACAACAATCCTCAACAACAAAAAAAAATTGAGTCTACCAGTCATCCCCACAGCACAGAGCTCTGGTCTCCAAACCACACACATTTTAATTTTTGAAGACTAACTACATTTTTACACAAAACAAAACCTTCACAATGATAGCAAGTACTTGGAAATATCTCCAGCTGTTGAGAAAGGTATAAAAAGTGTGTAAAAGATGTAGACCGAAGCACAGCAAGGGCTGGATCTTACTGAGAGGATAATCCCTCAGTAATAACATTAAGTATCATCGTCACCGAATTCGAACGCATGAAATTTTACCAAATACTCACTAATCGCCCAAAACTGGTTCTCACTATACTCAACAAGTCACCCTCTTCACAGGGACTCCACCTCGAACTATTAAATGAAAATCACATCTCAGGTGAATTGATAAAAACGTTCAAGACGCACACAAAAGTACAAAATCAACAAAGTTTTGAACTCGGTATTAATAACAAGTACCAGCAACAAACCACAAACAAACAAACAAACAAACAAACAAAACAATAAAAATGCACACAAGCATATCAGACCTTCGCTATCGCCGAACCAGTGTGCGGTGGAGAACGTACTTTATCCGTTGAAATTCTGCTCTTCTCGTAAAAGGCCACGTAAGAGTAGAAGACACTACCAACAATGCTAGAATACAAGAGGAACATCCCTCCCAGAGTAAGACACAATGAAGGGATTTAAAACTAACAGTCACTTAATGGACCTTCTCTTGAAGCAAGGCAACGGTCAAAGTCCAAATGCAACGGTTGAAAGTCCTTCCAATACAGGAACTTTGGCCTTTATTTCATGTGAAAAGCTGCTCTCATTCACAGGATACAGCTGCAAAGTTTTCGGATATCTTTTTTAGACACAGCAATTATGGATGACGTAGGGTATAATCAGTGACATTTAGACTGAAAAACAGAAATTATGCATGACGTGGGGTATGATCCGTAAAACTATTGAATATTTGTGATGGAATTGTACTTGATCTAAGACGAATGTTAGATTACAGTAATTTTGCCGGACTGTTGATATGTTCCATAGTACATCATCTTCGTAATTCGTTTAAGTGGTCGGTCAATATGGTCAAAAGTATTCCTAGCGATGGCCATAAGTGATGCGATAGCTTAATGTGAATCATCCGAACTTTGAAGGAAACAGATCTTTCATTTGACTTACAGCTCTATCAAAGATTCACAATAGGAAAGTTACCATGCTTTTTAATACATGTTCACAGTACGTCAAAATTAGCGAGCAAAGTCTAGTAAAACAGTAATAATTACAAGAAAACAAGAGAAATCTAAAATCCATCCTACTGATCTCAACAGATACAGAGAAAGAGCAGACAACTATCAGAGCAGAAAGTTTCGCTTTTCTGTATAGTTTTTCACATCAAAAACAATCTTATGTCGCGTTTACAGCTTCTTTTTTGGCATATGATGCAAAGACAAAAAATTTCGATCGGATCCATGTTATGAACTCTGAACGTGTCAAAGACAATCTTGTCCCATTAAATGATGATCCTTTTCGCTACCACCTCAAACACGGATTTTTCCCATGTAGAGACTTTCCGGACTGAGCTCCATGAATTACTTTGATACTTTTTATACATTATTTCTTTGATACATTACTTCAGATTTGAGAATAAATTCGTGAAATGTTTCCCACACAAAAATATATACACTTCAGGCAGTCGGAAAACAGCATCAGAGACTTGTATTTGACGAAGAATTAGGCAAAGCAAAAACAAAAACATAACTCACCTAACATTAACACCGATAAAGTTTACCCAACTGAACACATAATCTCCTCCGAATACCATACCGAAATACGTGATCAATACATTCTAAAAAAACAAACAAACACTATATATTATGATGAGAGCAATAATGCAAGCGCTTCAGGTCCGTTTCTTTCTCGTTTGCTTTCGAATACAGGAAGAAACAGTGCAGTGCTGCTCGAATACAATCAGTGACAGTCGATGAATATATGGCCTGGTTCCCATTTCAATCCACACATGAATATCATCATGCGCAAGTTTTGTTCTTGCTACTGCATGTACGAGCTCAATCAAGTCAGTTAAAATGCGTAAAATGGGTGGGGAGTGGCGGCGATGTATAAAGGTAGGGCCTGTAACCAGCAAATGTTAGGGTAATACTAAAAGATTGCAAGGTATGTCATTTTATTTTATGTAACACCATTTTATGTGTAACACAATCCCCACACTTCGTCAGCAGGGGGGAAGGGGAGGGGTTTACCCACATGAGATAAGCACCGTAGAACCATGAAAATAACTAGTAAATACAGAAGCTACGTATGAAATGTTAGTTTTGTATACATCACGTGATCAGATTGGCTGACATCAGTATATTTCTGATGACTTGGTCACATTTTGTAATCTGGGGGGCAACCCCTCACTTTCTACGCTGCTCAACCTCGTGAGCTTAGTTAAAGCGCAGCAGAGTGACAACCTCACAGCTTGGCCCCCAGGTTACACATTTTGATGATTAGTCAACTTTTGTTAACCTGGTCACACAAACACAGAATCTTCAGAGAGTCTTGGCCATTATATTTTGTCCATACCACTTGCATAAATTTAGCATCTGCGAAGTAGGAAAACATTTGCCACCTAATGAAATACGGTGAACACTTTCTGGATGTCTTTCGGTCTTTAAAAGCAAAGAGAACAAGTCACAGAATTAGTGGGCTCCCGCAAACTTAATTAGAATTTTCCTGTAAGATAAAGGGAAATGAGTCACATAATTAGGGGACTCCTGCAAACGTCATTGAGAATCTGCGCATCAGATCCAAGAAGAGAATGGCATGCTAGCCATATGATTTGCACCACAAATCACAAAAACGTAATGAAGGGTACACAGTGTTGCCCCAAATATTCAAACTAAAAAAGGCAATTATCAGATGAAAAGTTTTTGACATCTTTGGATCAAAAACCATGAAAAACACCATTTTTGGACGTAAATTGCCACCTGCAAGCTACACGCGATTGTTGGCAGACTTGGCAAATGGTTCATAAAATGCATACAATTGTTTCAAATCTTTACACCAAAAGTAACAATAAACATATTAACCGTTCATGACATACATGGATAAAACCCCAGAAAATTGCCATTTTTAGACGTAAATTGCCACCCGCAAGCCAAACGCGACTTTCAGGAGACATGGCATCTGGTTCAAAACATGGGCAGAGTAAATAACTAATATTCGCACCAAAAATGATAACATTCGGATGAACAGTTCTTGACTTACTTGGAAAAAATCATGAACATCATATTTGGTCTAAATTGCCACCAGTAAGCCAAACGAGACTGTCCGGAGACATGGCAAGTGGTTCATAATATGCTTACAGTTGCCTCAAATATTCATACCAAAAACAACAATAAACAGATTAACCGTTCATGACACACATGGATGAAACCCCAGAAAATTCCCATTTTTAGACGTAAATTGCGGCCCGCAAGCCAAACCAGATTGTCAGGAGACAAGGCATACGATTAAAAGCATACGTAGAAATGCCTCTAATATTCACACCAAAAATGACAAGAATTGGATGAACAGTTTTAGACATATTTAAAAAAAACCATGAAAACGCCTTGTTCGGACGTGTATAAATTGCAACCTGCAAGCCAAACGAGACTTTTCCCAGATATGACACGTGTTCTACAACATAACTACTATTGCCCAGTAGTTTCACACCAAAAACCACAAAAAAGTAATGAACAGACTTAGAACTATTCTTAGAAAACCCTAAATATGCCCACTTACAGAATCACAGTTCTCCTGGCCAAAAACTGAGACTTATATCTGTTGTACGTCCGTCAGTAGACATGTTCGAAGATATTGCTGTGATAAAATTGTTCATATCTCATTTTCCTTTGATTTGAAAAACACTAAAAATGGCCATTTTTGGGGCATAAATTGCCACTAGAAAGCCGAAGAAACTTTTCCCGAAATTCTGCCTCCATTACTTTTCCTTAATTATGGATTGTCACCTTCATGCCGAATATCCAAAAAATCCATTGAGTGGTTATCCGGGAAAACAAGTTGTTGACAGATGGACGGAGAGGCTTCATTTTATAAGATTCTTCCGCTATTAAGCAAAAGTCGAACAAAATACTTCAAGAAATTGCTGCATCGATAAATTTAAATAAGAGTTTTGGAACTAGGTCTGTACTTTATGATAGACTAACACAGAAAATCCTTGCAGGCTTCTTCCAGGAAATTACTTTTATCAGATTGGTTTTCTGTGTCTGACCATTATTCCCTAATACTTTATCTCTGATATCAAAACTCTTGGTACACTGTGATCCGGTTCCTGTTCAAACAAGCCGTCCAAAAATACACGCATAGCAGAAGCACAAGAACTCCTAATTTAAAAGAGCTTTAACCCTTTGTCAGTAATAATAAGATCTACTAGGTAGAGAGGCGTGAATACGCACATCCCATACAGGACACTATAAATCTACCATTTCCCTGTGCAGGAGCCAGCTGCTCTTCACCGTATACAAGAAAGGGGCCCTATTACACTTTCGTACCCTCCACCACTTATACGGCTCATTCCACTGATACTGCCTGGTGACTGAACATCCTCAGGCGAGAGTGGTACAAAAGTGCAATAGAGCCCAAGAAAGGAACTTTCACCTCATCACCGGAACAGGCTATCAACAGGTCCCTATGCAGGGACTGGAAACATCCCAGGGCGCCACACTCCTAGAAAACAGTGTTCATCTGCAGTGGCAGGGACAACATTTGATATCTGTTAAAAGGTTGCATATCACTTCTCAACTACTTTTGGTGTCTGATTGTCTCTTCGGAGGGTGGGAGTGAGTGGACGAACATCCCAATATGACAAGTGCTATGTATATGGTGGCAATGGCAAAACAAATTAGATCAGCCATTTGTCACCTCCCTCATCATCAAAATACATACATGCAAGATACATGATAATAGCAGGTCCAAACCTAAGATACAATAATCAAAAACTCACTTTTAAACACCCTATGATAGTGGTAGTCAGAGCAGAGTTGGCCTGTGTGCACAGCACTATTGAGTAGTTTAAGATGAATCTACAAAAGAATGAACATTCTTCAAATACAATATCATGCTGTTACAGCAATGCACAAGATACGGATTAGTGCAACATAGAAAGCAAGGAAAGGGCGATCCTATTTATATCATGAACTTGGGATGAGGTACCAGATATAAATGGAAGAAATTTTTGCGGACGTCACAATTTCCACGCAAACTCTTGAAGACAAAGTCCTCAATCTCATATAAACTATGCCTTGTCCAGCAGTCTGCGAATTGGAATTGAGTTATTGCCTCAGAACTATCCAAATTAATTAAATGTAAGCAGGCACTTCTTCATCGGTAGAGGAAGTCATATGCCAAAAATCAGATGATAGAACAGACAAATAATGGAAAATTACAATTGATGAACCTCTGATCATAGTATTTTAAATTTTTCGTTGTCTGGGCAGGATCCCATACAAAACGCCTAAAACAACAGCAAACGTAAAGACAAGCATGTAGCATACTTATATTCAATGATTAAACTGCATATATACCTTAATTCACTCAAATTTCGCACATATGTAATTTTCGCTGCAAGCCGATGCGGGAATAATTGATTGCGCGAAAATACCTATGTTTCCCGCATTTGTGTGCGCGAAAATATGATTGGCGCGAAAATTTTCATTAATGGCGGGGTGCGCGAAAATTAAATTGCGCGAAGAGTATATAAAAAAAATTACAGAACAGATTTTTTTCTCTTGTAACATCTCTTCATCATATTTTCTCACTATTAATCTTCACAACCGCACATGAGTACCTATTTATAGGCTGTTTTTTCAATAAATCATTCTGCTTTTCTGGACTAAGCATGCGTGAAAAATTCGAGCTTTATACTTCTGCGCGAAAATTAAATGAAAACTCGCGCAAAATTTGAGTGAATTAAGGTAGCCCAAAACTCACAGCGCAAACTGCATGCTTCCCTTTCCATTTCTCGCAGCTGCTCAAAGCAAGAGGTAAGATATTTCACAGCAGGGTTCAAAATAAGGACCGGCTTTTTGCTTTTACTGGCTGGTTTCTCATGTTAGTCGGCTCGCAAAATACGAAAATGAAAATAAAAAGCCAGCTTCTTTTGTGCAATGTAGGTAGACCTCTTCTGATGCAAGCTAAACTTAAGTTAAATAAATCCTTTGTTTTGGAACTGCTGGTGCATCATCTCATATTTCAATCCCTGCGCAGACCGCAGAGCACAACAATCAACTTAAGTCAAATAATAGCGGGTGTCCATTTCAATGAGATTTTTTGCGAACAGTAGATCTTGCAAGCAGACAAAATATATTTGAACCAGCAGCGTCTGGGGTCAGCAAAATTAATCTTTTTATGTGAAATGCCAAACAATAGGGAGAAGAGAGCCCACGGTCCCAGTGGCCAGTTGACATGTATCAGCAAGGCTCAGCTTGAGCTTCGAATTTCAGGTAGATATTGGAATTCAGCCATGGACAGCTAAACATTGATATATTGGAAAAGACAGTACATGAGAGGAAAAGGATATGCAGGTGGGATAACTTGCACAGAAGGATGCAGCGTCTTGATTCTCATGAATAAATTGCAAAATTTTCAATCCGCTGTTATAGGATCCTGCCCCTATAAGATCCACACCAGAAATTACAAGGAAGTCAAAACAAACAGATCTTGAAATATTTGGTAGCTCAGAAAGACGATATCTATCATGTGTCTATCAGCCTTTCAACATAATTATTGCCACTAGAAATCTAAATCAGATCCGCAATAACCAATCTGTATTGTGAATGACTCACCCCATCACACACGACATAAGAAATGGAACCATGAATCCCAGTTCCAACCATTTGTCATATTTATAAGCCTGCAATGAGATCAAACAGGTCACATAACTAATGGACTCACACAAACTTAATTGAGAATCTTTGTCCCAGATCAGAGAAAAAAAATAAGATATAAGCCATAAGATTCACACCACAAATAACATACAACTGATGAAGTGTTCTTGAAATATTTTGAAAAACCCTGGCAATAGGCAATATTGATATAAATTGCAACCCGCATGCCGAACAACACATTCCCAAGATATAAGGCATGGATCAGAGCATAAAGTAAGCCATCCCTATGATCCACCCAAAAAATAAGAAAATATGGATGAGTCGTTTTTGACATGTTTAGAAAAATCCCTGAAAATAGCCACTTTTGGACGTACATCACAACCTCCAAGCCTGATCTGAACCCTATTTAGGGTGGGATTCTGGACAACTGATTTAGGGTGGGGGGGCAAAACTGCCCCCCCTATCTAAAATCTAGAGAAATGATCCGTTGATGATGAAACTTACACCAAAGTAAGG
>JAOBRC010638341.1:0-10757 GCA_027575255.1 Scolionema suvaense
GTTTGCTATTATGAGAATAGATTTCATAGGATACGTCATATTCATCCAGCTGGGGAACCAACGGAAGCTCCAACATACGGGTTGTAATTGGATCGCATATATGCTGTAACAGTTTGAATTTTGTAGCGTTTATTTTATTACACCTTGGTGTTGCATGGTGGTCCTTCAGAGTTTTAAATTTCATGATTCAGAAAAGGTTGGTTCTCTCTGTATATACTAAATTTTGTCTGAATTATTGAGTGTATTTTGCTAGTTATTGCCTAATTTTATCATTTCCCTGTTACGATTTGATGTTTATATTTGTAGCTCATTGATGGCCAACCTATGTGCACATCTATGAAACTGCTTAGTGGAATGGAAGGGGGTTATGTGTTTGCTACATGTAATCAAGTGAAGTACAAACAGTGTCTTTGTTTCATTTTGCAATAAATCACTATTTTTCTCAAGAAAGAGGTGCATAATCATTTGGTGTTACCACTCTACAGATGATATAATTATCAGGTCTCTCAATTAGATGCATGCGATGCACGCACGTGCACTCACACATGCGATGGGCGAAGTCGCCGTGTGATTTGTTGCACTTGCTGGAGCTTGCTTAGAACCCCACCAGAGATTTTTTCATGTATCACTTTAGCTTATTCTTCAAAATAACTGATATACATTCACTGCAATTAAACACATTCGAATTTTATTACGATTTGTTCTGCATTCGTGGACTATCTAAATAACTACAAATATATAACTTGAAGAAGGTAGCAAGGTAGCAACGTGCACTGCACTGCAAACCAAACAGATGAGAGAAATAAGTCGAATGTTGTATTCCCACAATGACTGTGTCAAGCAGAGCCATATACTTGAAGGGCATTTGAATGCCATTTTTGAAGGTGTTTTTTAACTATAATGGAAGGAGTTTTGACATGCAAAGGTAAAACCTACAATACAATGTAGTATTTATTTGATCTCCTTAAATATTTTCTGTCTCTAGCATAGTATCACTAAGGGTTTGGCATACCTGATGCAATAGGTGGTGAGCTAGGTTGATGCTGCGAAAAACGAATTGATCTAGACTAATAGCACCTTGTCGCATGCATCAGCTACATTACGTGTGCAGATCATCAGAATTTTTCTTAATGAAAGGCCTTAATTATCTGTTACTTGAGAAGATTTTAGGATACAATATTTTTTTTTGGATACAAATTTCCTGTGAAATAAGTAGCTCAGGTTGTCAGTTTTTAAAGTATTCAAGGTATTGCTTGGTTTATAGTCAGTGTACCTAATGATTACGCAGGGTCGCATGTTCCTAATGATTACGCAGGCCCATATATTAACTCTCAGTCAAGGCAAGACAAGCAATCCAGGCACTGAATGATAGTAAGACATCTTGATAACTTAATTAAACAGACCTTTACATGGTTCTTCTTTTCTTCAATGGGCTAAGTCTTGCTGAATTTGACCTACCTTGACCCGCTGGATATCTACTTTTCGGTACTGCACGTGAACTTGTTCATTCTCGGTGCGCTGCTGGACTCGAGAAGACCTGTGGAGCTTTTTCACGGACTGGAAGTATTCGCATGGTCGCCCGTTATGGAATTTCCACATAAATCGATGGCTCACTTCCTATAGAGCCGTGCGTAATGAATAGGAACCGTTTGATAATGATTACGCGCAAGTAACCAAATACAAATGTAAGATGTGTAATCATTAGGAACCATAGCCCTAATGATTATGCAAGTGAGCAGAACCATTGTTATATGCGATATCCTGGGTAGAATCTTTGTATATACTTATGCAAAGAAAATCCATCCATGATCCAGCGTTTGTAGAGAGCTTGATACCAAAAAGTGAGAACTGCGTAATTATTAGGAACACATGCGTAATCGTTAGGGCATTTCGTTCCTCGTCGTTACACAGAATCAAATGTTATTTTCTATGAATTTAAACAATGATACAGCGTAAATCACCGTGGCAGCCCAGCGGACATCGATGTGACGCTAGTCGTAGTACGTTTTCTAATGTATTTTTGTGATTCATGGCACAGGAATACCAAAGTTTCTGAAAAGTGTGTAATCATTAGGAACACTGACTATACAGATAATAATATGCCCCGATTTTTTTCGCTACGAAGCATGATAGCCTTGATGTTTATTATTAACAAAGCAAACTCCAACGTAGCCACAGACACCAGACTGCCTCCTTACCTGACTCATCCAATCTCTGTATCCATCATTTTGTTGTTCTTGCGGCAAGCGTAGCATTTTCAAGCTCAAGTCAAGGGTGAAGATAGCATGTCGATTGTATCTATTGCACTCTGTTAATATTTTACTCAGTATACATATTTTTTACTTCCGGCCGAGATTGCTTGTATGTGAGGACAAAAGTTGACACCAAATGTTTCAGTTTTCCACATAATAGTCCAGATTCTGCCTGAGAAATTTTGCCATGCACATGAACCCAGGTTACCTATCGATGGGTGGGGACTGTTTCTCTATGTAGAACGATATCTGGAAATACCCTCTCTGTATTCCCATAAGGCTCTGTATTAGTTATGTTATCAGTAAAGTTAGGGGCCCTATGTAGCATGGGTGCATATGTCCCATCCAATATGGTCTCCTCCGACTGGGTCAGTGACCATGTTTAACTGCCATAAAGTTGCAGATACTCAAAATCTTAGTGTATTAACATTCTGTATGGATCATAGTATATGACTTACAGGGTACCTGTTCCTTTCCTTTCTAGAATCATCACTCTTTGTATTAGTAGCATTCGATTGAAGGGTTACAGAAGATTTACTTATCAGAAATTGAGCACTACAATTTTCTGTAATCTCTTTCTATGAATTGCTTAATATATACAGTGTCATCATGTATAGCCAATTAAGGCATGTATGTTTGAAGTCAATGCACTACTGTAGAGCTGGTTGTTTGGTGGTGCTACAATGGTGCAGACAACGTCAAGAGTTTTTTGATATCTAGGTACTGCTATGGAGCTGAATCGCTAGTACTTGAGCTAACAGATATTATTTCTCTGCATATACAAAGGATATGGTTTCTTATCAATGCCCAAAATTCTTCTCCTTGTTAGTTGCTGAGAAAAGCAAGTTTTCTAGTAATATTTGTAAGCAGTGTTATTTGTAGAAGTGGTACCTTAAAGGAGGAATTTTTCGAAGGTAGAACTTTTTTGCAGATTTCAGGCTGTTTGGAAAAATGAGTAGTGATGTTACCAAGTTTTGGAGTTGGCTGTTCACTCATGTAATGCTGAGTGTTGGCACCATAAAACATGTTTAAAGGTACATCCACGAAATGAATTTTCCGATCTACTTATTATGGTCTGATAAGTTTACCTGCTATTAGCTATTGTCATCGGTTTTGGTGATTTCTCCACTATACTCCTGCTAATCCTCAAAGTCATCCTTAGCTTGTGTTATTTTTCAGGTGTAATGAGTCCCATGTCGTTTATACGTTCTGTCCTTTCGTCGACAGAGTTGTTCCCCGCCAATAGGGGGAGAGCGGCAGGCAGTACGTGTCACTCTCTGGGGTATTGTACTCCCATATGCATTGTTAACACCCGATGTTGCGTCTTTCATTGCACTTAGTGTTTTGTGCTTTCTTCATTCCTTCTGTTTCCTCCAAAAGCGCTCAACCGTGAGAAATAAAATGTTTCTGCCATCAAACAGGAAAAATAAGTTCTGCCAAACTTCGATAAGATTCTGAAAATTTTAAGAATGCATTTTCTGTTAATTATCTTCAAAGTAAGGACAACTGTCAGTTTTGGCAATAAGTGTAGCAAACTAAGATAACATTTTCTGCAAAAATTATTTGAAAATATCCTTCTGAAACTGTAATCCATGTTTATCCAGTAAAATTCATTGCCGCAAAATCCTTTGTTTAGTGTCAACCGTGAAAATAAATTCTCATGAAAGGCCAAAAAAATTGAACCACAAATTCAGTGAAAATACCTTTCCTTTAAGGTAGTGCTTTCTTTTTAGGTGGATAACTTTGGAACAGTACCTCAGTTTCTGGGCAATAGATTGTGGCTTTGGCAGGATAATTCTGTATACAAAAGATAGGGTTTGGTTGTGTCATTTTTACCTTGAAAAACGTAAAAGTTGCACTTGCTTGCATACATGCTGATATGACGTGCAGACTAATTGTTAGCAATCTTTAACTACAGTGTTCAAACAGATCCAAGATTATAATCTTCTAGAATCTCTGATACTTAATGCTCTGCACTGAATCCAAAAATTTTCATAATTTCTGTTTTATGTAACTTGAATTCTAGCTAGATATTCATGATCGGAATAATCTTCACGATTTAAAGATTTTTGCATAGTCAATCAAGTGAGTCTTTAATTTTACATGAACCGCGGTTTCCGTTGCATCTTTAGCATATCATTCATCAATCATGAGTAGTTCCAGATTCTCATTTATCGAAATCATTGAAATCTGATAACATCGTCTGCAAAGTGCTGCTGTCAGGCAATCCAATGATATTATTAGCTTTTTTTCAAATACATGGACAAAAGTAATATTTTGTATATACATGGCTTGTGTTGTGTCTAATTTTTTTTTTCGTGTTGCTTGTAGTGTTGAAAAGAGGGGGTAGACTTATCCCTTAACCCTTTTAAAAATGTTGTGATCATTTGACTAGTAAGATAGGGTTAATTATGCTAGTGGGTTCTATAATCAGGTGTCATCGTAAATGAAGTAAGAGTTAAAGTAAGTTAAGTATACATGGAAACCATCAACATTATTTCATTAAATCTGAAGGCATTCTCAAGATAGCTTAACCCAAAGGAGGCTTCATTTAAGACCCTTTCTTCATGCCTCGTATGGGGTCATTGCATCCGAGCTCAATTTGCTGTCCAGCTTTTGTTCCACACTCTGTTGTTAGCGAATTATGCACATGCTATGTGAGCAAACATGTTTGCATAATTTATCAGACGGGCAGCGAAATTGGAAGGAGGTATGCAAATAGAATGCGCTGAGTCAGTTCTGGTAATCTGCATGTGTGTATTATTATACTCATAGTAAAGCATCCCTGGAAGGCAAATTGCTTGCCGTTCAAATACCCTACACGATCTAAATCGTGAGGGTCTTGAACGAAGGCTAAGCCCAAGGTGGATGGTATGAATTGAACATCACATGTGATGCTGTGTCTAGAAAGTCAGAATTAAATTCCCGTTTATCTTGACAACTGCCTTAATAAAGGAAACCTGTTCTCTGCTTTCTTGTTATGAAAGAGCATTTCTTTCGCATATGTTCTCAGTTACTAAGGAACCATAACTCTCTAGAGATTGGAAAATCGGTTTTGCGTCATTCATTGCACTTAGTATTTTGTGCTTTCTGTATCTTTGTACAAGAAGATTTTAGAATGACTCACTGATGCTTTTTCATAATTAAGTTATAATTAACACTTTTTTCCTGAGTATCATCCTGTACACTATTGTTTCTTTGCGATGAACTGTTGTTAATTAAAATGAGAGAGCATTTTTTTTGTTTGAAGGAAATGGAACTAATTTTGGAACTATTGATCTGTAAGTACTAGTCTTCAGGCTGTCATTCACTCATTTCAATCGTATCATTATGCACCTATTGAAAATTTGAAAGTGAAAAACATCTTTAATAATTATGAGAGACCGTAAAATACTTGACTTCGAAGTTCCTTTTTGGTGTATTTCTGTCATAATAGGAAGCCAACACTACGTATTGGGGATAGAGAGGTTAGAACATTTACTATGTGATAATGAGTATCTGTTATTCTTTTTGCTATCTGAAGGCATTTCCTGCCTACTTGTGTCGTATTGATGTGTTCTGGTTCTTATTTAATGCGCTAATTTGTATATTCATTGTTTGTGAAGTATATTTTGATTCATCATTCAGTGCACGGCAGGTTTTTTGTGATTAAATTGATTATTAAGTTCGGTGGACCACCAACTTTCTATCCTAACCAAGGTTCTGCCCATGGTGGGCGGCGCTGGGCGGTACCGCCCACCACTCCATGAAGTTCTTTAGTGTTTTTAATCATTCTGACATATTGACAGGGGGTTTTATGCTCTTATCAAAAAGAGCATAATCTTTGCTCAATTCTCCTGACTTTTTCAGAAGCATGACTTTGTTTGAAATGACGCCTGGCAGATTCAATTTTAAGTTATTTTCTGGATGGAATGAACTTGAAGTTTTAAAACTTTTGGGGCTTCGCTTGAATCCCGGAGCTTAAACGAGAGTGGCTGCACTGCATACTGGAATTCACCCGGCACTTACAAGATCCTGGGCCGAACCCTGCCTAACACTGTCAACAGAAGTATGTAATACTTTCTTAAGTTCAATTCAATAGACTACTGCTTACATCTGGAGCTTTCTCTACTTGCTTATGAAAATGTTACATGCCATAAAAAATGTTATTTATGACAATAAGATATAAGCTGATGTATGCGTGTGTTTGGCATTTTCATGTGGGTTGTGCTATAGCACTCACAGATACTAGCACTCTCTTAAAATGCTCCAGGCTATATGTTTGCTCACCTATGCAAAATAATCATATATCGTTAATAGTTGTTGAGCTTAGTAATGAAGTATACTAAGCCTCACCATGCCAAGTCACTACAAAACTCTTGTGAAAGTGCCCTGAGTTGTGAATATATTTCTCGTAAAGACTAGGTGATATTGACTTTCCATCGTGCTTGACATGGCATGTTAAAAGGTAAGCCTATTATCGACATAATATGGACTCAAGCTTTTCGTATAAAGTATTAGCTCTCACCATGCTCACTTCAAACGCCTATAACTTGGGAACAGTTGCAGCTAGACCCCCAAAACTGAGTGCCTGTTAGTGTACGCTCAATTTCCTTTCTCATGGTCTGAACCCAATGTCTCTAGCTTCATTAGTTCAGAAGTTATTGCAATTACAAGATTGGCAAAATGGCTAGATTTTTCCAGGTCTGAAAAAAAGTTAGCACAAGCTAAGGGTTAAGGAAAAGTGAGAATTGACTATTTCGATCAAAGCAAATGCTTCAAATGGTACGTTGCATCAATATGAGCACTACTGGCCACATTGAGTCGACCAGGAGCGTCAGAAAGTGGTTCTCCATCACCGCTAGCCGGGTTTTCTTTAACCCTTAGACTGCAGATTACTTAGATAAACGTTTTTCACCATGCTCTTTTCAAACGCCTATAACTTGGGAACCGATGCAGCTAGACCCCCAAAATTGAGTCCCTTTGGCTCAATTTCCTTTCTCATGGTTTAAATTTCGAGATTGGCAATTACGAGATTGGCAAAATGGCTGGATTTTTCCAGGTTGGAAAAAAATAATTAGCACAAGCTAAGGGTTAAATGCCTCAGAAACCATCTTATTTTTTATAATTAATGAAGCCGTCGCCACTTTGCCTAACAGTGTTAAGAAATAACTGAAAATAAATCCATGAAAATAAAGGGCTAATTTGCATGCTTATTTCAGTTGTCTAGTTTCTTCTGCGAGGAATTTCAGTGTGACTCACAGGGACTGTCTGCTTTCTTGTAAGACTGAATCTTGTCCAAGGATGTCTTCAATTTAATTTTTACATTTACTAACACGGAGTTTGAAATCCAGCCTTCATCGCCTGCTTGAGCAGAAAATTAGTAGTACCATTGTTTTTGTGTATTCTTCATCATCATTCTTTGTTGCTTGCATCATACTCTGTACATGATTCTTATTCAATTGTGGAGATTATGGTCAATGTAGATCAAGCAGTACATGTTCTTGTGATTTCTAAATTGTTGGAGAGTGCTGTTTCTGTAATTTATCTGATTTTGGCCGGTACAAGTTTTTCCAAATTCTTTACCTGATTGCTTATATTTTGATGATTGAAGTCCAGATCAAGTGTAAGGAAATTTTGATTTTTGTGAATCTTTAAATTTCTCATAAGAAGAAAAAACCCACTATACAACATTTGTGACGCCTTTTGCCGCTAAGGCTGATTTTTTGGTCCTGTTCTTATGATTGGCTATGTTATAGTGTGCAGTTCTCAATTTTATTGGGCAATGTAATTTAAGTATTTGAGTTAAAGTGCATTTTATTACTGCTATATTTTCATAGAAAGAATACTGGCTTCAAGCTGCATGTGATTGCCTTTTTCTATCTCTTAGTGTTGAGGCACTCAGATGGGCGCAGTTGTTATGTGCCTTTCTCTTAGTGTTGAGGCACTCAGATGGGCGTAGTTGTGATATTTGTTACTGGGAAATAATTTATTTCTCTCTGTGTTAGTTAAAGGGGAACAGTGGTCAAAAATGAAGTTTTAATAGATGACAAAGCACAACGAAACATGAGATTTCCCATTAACATCATAACAAATGCTTGCTTAGTTCTGGAGGTATTCCCTCTCAAAGTCAAGCAGCTGCCATCTTGATTTTTCCCATTTTTCTTGATATCATTGGAGACCAGTCTAAGCATTGCAATGTCCTTAGTAGCACAAAGCTTATGTTGTGTTGTTTTCTGTAATGGATCTCAAACATTACTACCGTTATGATGAGATGAAAGAGATAGCCTTCTGGAATAATTCAATGTTGAGTATTATGGAAACAAAATGTAGATAATTTGAGTGTGACACCAGAGACATCATGCATATTTAGTGGCAAGATAGCAGCTGCTGGACTTTGGTACAAACTGTATTCAAAACTACACAAGCTTTTGCCGCGAAATAAAAAAACAGTGTGTTATGTTTTGTTGAGCTCTACCATCAGTTAAAATTTCATTATTGGCCATTGTTCCCCTTTAATAGAATTTGCAATACTTCATTTGCTGGTGTGACTTTTGAAGTGGAAAATTGATTAAAATTGTCTTAGTTGGTAGCTTTTTATTTGTAAACTGGTTTTCTACAGGTATTTTGCGTATTTGTGTTTTAATACCATCTTTTTCTGGAGTGGCTCTTGTCTAGTTGCGGAATTTGCTAGTACCGAAATAAATTACATAGAGGCACTTATTAAAACACTGGCCTTTCGCCCTAAAGACACTTTCGTTGGTAAACTTCCTTAATCCCCACCAACTATTGCTCTTCATTGTTGATGTCACTGATTCCAGCTGCTGTTCTGCAGTTGTTCACCGAAAAGCTTCTTCATCCAGTTGCGCCTGACATAAATCGTCTCTCTTAACTTCTCAGACCCTTTCATGCAAGCAAATATAACATGTCATCAGACTGAAGAGCTACCAAGACGGAGCGAAAACGCTTTCAAATAAAAAGGAGTACCTCTCTATCAAAGGCCGTCTTATCTTTCTCTATCTGTAACATGTCATATATTTTGCAGTAGAGTGTCAGGGAGTGGCTGGTGCTTGGTGTTTTCGCAGCATACTAGTATTTAAGTGATATTACGTCTGGCGTTGTTTTGAAAGGCCGTATTCAAAAGATGTGTGTATTATTACACCCTATTGTAACAGAGAAAAGGATCCAAATATCGGCTGCTGCCTTTCTCCGGCTGGACTAAAAAGAACCCTTTTTAATAATAAGGCCTGCCATAGCAGTGAGGAAAACAAGAATCAAATCTGCTCTCAAATTCTAGAATAGACCCTGATTATATTTGGATTCTGTTTCAGTTAGAAGAGTTCTCCGAAGTGAATGATCTCTGTTATTTTATTACCAGCAAGGCTTTTTCGTGTGTATTTGCTTATCAGAGTATTCGTATTTTGTACAATTATGATTCAGGTATCCCAGAGTTGTGGATCTCTTATGATTTGTCGTTAGGATGCAGCTTTGTTTGGCTGATGGTCCTAAATATAGAGAAGTTTATGGACTCTTTAATTACGTGACTATGACTCACAGGTGGAAGCACGTGGAATGGACAAATATTGCATTCCTATTTGCTTAATGAATAACATTCCTCTCATGCTACTTTTTCTCTATGAGGTATGGAGAGTTTGACATTTGGAGATTTGTTTCAGTTACTCAAAAACCTGATCCTCTTACGCTGTGAAAAAGCAATATTTTATAGTTGTCTTTTAAATGCGGTGTAAATTTGATGAGAAGCAGATACTTTGTTTCACAGTTTTGGGGTAAAACCCTTTTTTGGGGTAAACTTACTTTTCTTCTTTGTGTGTAAACAGAAAAACGTAATTATTTTCCTGCAAAATTTTTCGTTTAGCCTCTACCAGGAAGCACTCCTTGTCTTGACCCGGATATTTGATTCCCTCGAAATCTCTGAAATGGTACTATGCCAAAAGTGATTCCAACCGAAATTCGTTGTGCCACAGTCTTCTTGTTGTATTTTCAAATACAGAAACCAGTATAGGAGTAATGTAGGGTTTTTTCTACCTCCTAAAAAGCTCATTTCTTTAAATCTCAGTTTACCCTAAGGTAATTAATGTTTTGTGGAGTTAATTTTCGCGGAATTAATTTTTTGCAACTGAAGGCACACACCAGAAATGTTTTGCGGAATTCATATTTGCGAATCACATGGATGAATTTTGCGGAATTGAGTTCTGCGAATGTGTAGTTCGGATAAGTGTTCGTGAATATTTAAGGTCTGAAACAGTGACTGTATTTGTCTGCTTTTGTTTCCTCTAGTCTTCATCCGTTTTCTTGTTCTCAATTTCAATTGCTTTGTGCGGAACTAAACTTTGCGAATGATGGTGCATTTTGCAGAATTAATTTTTGCAAAACGTACCTAAATTCGCTGAAAATTAGTTCCACAAAAATTTATTCCGCAATAATTAATTACAAATAAAATGAAACTCAATCCGAGAATATGCATTGTGTCCAATATGTAGACAAAAAGCAATGCAAGAAATTGTA
>JAOBRC010638452.1:0-10757 GCA_027575255.1 Scolionema suvaense
CCCCCCCCCCCCCCCCCCCCCCCCCCCGCCCCATCGAATGGGCTGCCCATTTCATGTGCACGTCGTGATATTTTCGACGGTCCGACAGGGTTCCCCCCCTCCACCAAAAATGCACTCTGCTCTCCCCTTTAAGGGGGCCTTGCCCCCCTCCCCCCCATATGTTGATGGTCTACGGGAAACCCTGTCACCCCTTGCCTCAAAAGGAGCTAGAACCGCCTTTCAGGGCTTCAAATAATTATTGGAAACCGTTTTTGGACACAATGTCCGTCGCTTTCACTTTTTCCATCGATGGTCATATATAATTCACCTTTGACAAGCACATCAAGGCGTTAAAAGAGCCATGCGCAATTGCCATACAAAAAGTTGTGAAATTTTTGTCCTTTCTCTCTAGCTGTAGGGCCGTCAGACTAGCAAAATTTAATGCTGCCATTTGATCATGTGCCATATTTGTTGTTCCTACACTTCATATGATGGACATGAAGGCCAGACCATGATGAGTAGAGACCAAGATAGACAAAGAAATATCAGGGATTTTATGTTCCGTTAAGGTGTTAATCGAACCCAACTTCCTGTAAAACTGATGAAGGCCTGTTATTAATAGGTTGCCTATCATCAAAGCAAGTGAGCTCTTAAAATTTACTAAAAATTGATTGGATGATGTTTTCAGCCATAAAAAATTAGACATTTTGGGGGAATTCTCCCGATTTCTGGGCACCAGGCCCCTAGCAACTATAAACAATGGAATCAGTTGCAGCATTTTGTCTCAAGAACCTGTTTTTGCTTTAGGCGCATATTTTGCAGGATTGGCCATCTGATAAATATCTATGAGATGAATGAGGGGGTTTTTTCCTTAGCAGTGGTTGCTATTAGTAACCAAGAAAAGATTATTTTCATTGTATATTTACTATCCATGCTAATAAAATTCGCGTGTTAATTTCTTATCTTAATGTAATGCACAGCATTTGTTATGAGCGTGCTGTTTGAAGTGTTCAGTTTGTCTTGTTTTATAGTACAAATACCTGCTTGCATTGACTCTTCTGTTTGAAGTCATGTGTGGCTTGGTTGGATTTGCATTCTGGCCTGAGGTAAGTCAACACTTCATTGATTTACTGTTATTATTTAAGGACCCGTTGTATTCGTCAGCTACTATCTCATAAAGTAAGCACATTTGTGGGTTTGTTTTTGGTTTGATGAATGCAATCCGTCTTTAACATCATCTCTATTCAAACATTTATATATTATCTGGGAATTTATCCAGGCAGTTCTGGTGACTTACCGTGGATGATTGAGTTTTCAGTCTTCAGATATAATTTTGTATTTTTGAAGTCATAACTCCACAAGGCATACCTGAGTGTTGTGAGCCTCATTGCAAGGTTTGGGGTCTGGAAACTTAACTCATGCGCTTTCTGTAAAGTGTGAAAGGTTTTTTAAAAAAAAGATCAGCAGATTGCCGTGGAAGCTTTGGGAAACATTGCTAGAACGATTCAAATGTTAAAAGTCATCTCTTAATGCATTAATTGCATGTAATGATATACCAGGAGTCACGATCAAACATTTCAATGAACTGGACTGTTTTGAAAACAATCCAATTTTAGCTAAATCTTGATCAAAATTTACTGGCACGCTTGCATGCTTATGTATGGTTTTACACCACAAGCAAAATAAAATTTGTGTACGAGTGAAGAGCTGCAAATCAGGGCGGGAGAGAGGGCTTTGCTTGGGATGCTTTGAGAAATCATGTTTTGGAAATGTTGCACTGTCTGCAAGGTGTGGCAGTACTTGTTTTAGGGTGTGGCTTGGGCTTCCTAATAATATTTTACATAATTTAGAGAACAGATTAGGAAGATTTCAGTTTTACTGTGCTCTATCACCTCTTAAAACTTCATTTTGACTTAAGTTCCCCGAAAGCAGTTTCAATACAAAGTGCTTATTCGGTCAAACCTCAGAGAACTGGCCCTTATTTTGATGCCTGCATGCTCTGCCTGATGATACCGGCACTGTATGCGTATGCTGGTTGAATATTCCTTTGTGACAAAGCCTATTTTTACTGTTTAGTTGTAATTTAAAATGAATCGAATGTAGCCAGGGGATAATACAGGTTTTTGTGCCCAAAAATGATATAAACAATACTTGAAGCAGAATGAAAGCAAACAATAGGAGAAAGTTAATACGTTTCTGCAAAGAATGCCCTTGATAGTCTCATTATTGTATGCTACAAGTCAACTGACATCTATGCACAAGCCGCATTATAAACTAATTTAACAAGGTTTTCGGATCGCCCACGCCTCATCACAGCCATGCACGCATAAATGTCTAAAAGTGCGCAGCTAAGGAATCAATCTTTAGTCTTGTTAAGTCAAATAGGTATTTTTGTTACAAATGCTTGCACTAAATTTGAGTGCTATAAGTTATGTAGTTCCCAAGATGTAGGTTATATTGAACTTGGTCATTGCCAGTATCTTTGTCCTAGAATTTTGAAAATTTTAAAATAGGCTTCATACTTACATTAGCTGTGTTTTCGTTTGGAGACTCAAAAGTTGTTTTCTTATGTTTTGTTGTGATAGTTGCTGTTGGTTTTTTGTCAATCCTTTGCTTAAATGTTTATTACTTTGCATCAATTGGTGAGTTGATTACTTTCATGCTCACAAGAGTGCAAGCTGAATATAAGTTGAGGAATTTTCAGTTTCTACATCACTTTTACACTTTATGTTATCAGTTGACAAAGAGATACTTGCAAAAATGTCTGGGTCATTCAAGGAATCGTTTCAATCTTGCAAGTAAACAATATTGTAACAACTGCTAGAATTTTATAAAGCACCCAAAAGTGGCACTATGAAGCTTGAACAAAGTCTTCACATCTCAGGAACTGCACACCGAATTGCACCCAAATTTAGCATGAAAATTTGAAATAAAATAATATGTGCCTAAAACAGATTGCCCCTTGCTGTCTGTCGCAAGCCGTTAGGAAGCTATTTTCTAAAGTTTTTTAGAAGGTGGGGGTAAATTTTGCGATTGCGGCGATGCATTATGTTGCTATTATTTGTTGTCTCTTTTAGGTGAAGAAACTAGTTGACCGCAACCTTGCACGTGCAATTGAAAAGTATACAGACAACATTGACTTGCGAAACATGATTGACAAGTTGCAGAGAGAGGTTTGTTTATGATTATGTTGCTCTGCCATTGGAAGGTTTATGCCACTCTGTTACGTTTCCGTTAACCCATTCTTCTTGCCCAATCACTTTGAGTTTATTTGGGTTTCAATAATCCAAATACTTCACTCAGCAGTCTTCGATGAAAATTAATCTATATGACTACTTCCTGTTTATTTGGGTTTCAATAGCCCAGATATTTAAGATACCTTTTGGGGATTTTTTTGCCTGGATTAATTTTTTCCGAATTTCGCGATTTTTTAAATTGAATCCACGCAAAATTTATCAAATTGAAGGTTAGCCTACCCATAGGCAAACCCGACTAATTTTTTTATTGGTAGTCAATGACAACGTGCTCGGACTCGTTCTTTCTCTCAATTTGCTTGTTGATAACTTCCTCCTTTTCTTTCGTTGATCTGCATTTGTTAAATTACTTTGCACATTTTCTCAGCAAATCCCTGATTCGCAAAAATAAATCCACACAAAACGCCCCCAAAATTGGACTTGCAAAAATAAATCCAGGCCAAAATTTATCCCCTAAATTTAACCTTGTTGGTGGTCGTCAGTTAAAATCCAGATTTGGTTTTTAGTGTTGTGTCTGATATTCCGACCAATTTTTAATATTGTGCTACGATACCACACTCATGGTGGTTTAGTTTGGTGAAATGAAGTATAAAGGAAGTGTAAAAGCTTATTGATTCCGTAAAAATTAACTTCCTGCTATGTAGCTTCTTCTCTCTTTAACGGAGTACGCTTGAACTGAATCTTCTGAAATGGTTGATTTTTGACTCCAGAATTCAATTTTGGAAGCTGTTCTGGTTTGCTACTGGAACCTGAAATTTGTTAGATCTACATCCTTTTTTTTTAGATAAGCATAAATTTTTTAATACGAGAAGCTGAGATTTTTGTAAGCATACACCAAGGCTGGGAATGAGGTTCAGCAGTAACGACTTTCTATGAACGTTGTTTCTTCTGATTTTGCAAAACTTACTTTATTGCAGTTGCACATTGTTTTATGGGACCATTTCAATATGTTCTCTGAATGCTAAGCCATAAAATAGCAAATTTGGAAACTTTTCGTTTCACATGATCTTTCAGTGTCAGAGATATTATATTGTCGTGATTCAAAACTCAAGCAAACTAAGCATATGGTAAGCATAAATGGACCCTGAAACCACGAAAACTTTAAGCGTATTTCAGGCTGAGCTGAAATTAACTGATGCTTAAAAAAAAAGGTGTATTATAATGTTAGTTATTAATTTCTTTTATTCTGCTCAGTACTCGTTGAATACTTGAAAAAGGGCTTATGCTCCTACAGAGCTAGCCTTTTCTGAGGGTCCTTATGAAATCTGAAATTAATTGTCTTGGAACAGCTCTGAAACAAAAACACTATGCAGCGCTACTTTGTTTTCATTCGACGTGTTGCTATCATTGATAGATTGAGTGTTGTGGCAGCCTGACTTATGACGATTGGGACAGCAATCCATACTTCAGTTGCAAAAACGTCGAGAGTTACCGATCCTGTGGAGTACCGTGGTCTTGCTGTCTGAAAAAGGTAAGCAAGTCGATGGTTAAGTAAAGTTTTTTTCTTGGGTCGGCTAATCAATGAGTAACGTAGCTGCGTAACAGCTTGCAAACGTGGCGTTAACATTGAAAAATTTGCAAGCCCTGAGATGCCACAAAGTATATAAAAAAAGCTTTTTGTATATGTTCTGCTGTCTCGTAAAAGCCATCACTAAGCATTCTCTACACTACACGGAATAGTTAATCACACACAATTTTTTGTTAGCTATTCCTTCAGCTGTTCATCTGTAATCGTAAAAACTAGCACGTAAATGGTGGCAGGCATGTTCGCCCCTGGTCGCACCAGGAACTCAAACACCCTGGTAGTAATAGGGTTAAACTATGTTGCATCGAATCATTGTAGAATGCATTTTCAAATAGAGGAATTGAAGAAGAAAAATGTAATTGGTAGAATGGAATCGTTTCTGCTATTCAGACCATAAAGAATCGAAATATGGTATTAATTTTAGTGCTTCACTAAATACAAGAATTATAGGAATGGTAAGAGGAACTAACTGACTTTAAAGCAATATGATTTTGGAGCGGTATATTGCTTTAAACCATGCCTGGAGACGCTGTAATTTAGTAATACTTCCTTCCATGCATGTTTTGTGACGAAAATGGAATAGAATAAAAAAGAATTCAATAAAAATAGGGTGTGTCTTGCGGGATACCCTTATCCAGCTACACTTAGTGCTATTGAAATTTGATTCCTTAAAGTATCCCTTTTTGTAAAATAAGGGGTATATTGTAGCAATGAAGCAAGTGCTCAGAGCATTTTCATGCTGTAAGGAACCGTACGTGATTACGACACAATGTTTTCCTATAGACCTTTTCGCTCATCGTCATGCAATGCATTGTGGGATGGCCAGGGGCTCATGAAATATAATGGTACACGTACAGTGACGAAACAGGTAAATAAGTCGGCGCTTTAGACTTTAAAATGATCTTGTTCGGGAATGTGAGTCACCATTACAGGAATTTTTTGCGTGCTGGCCACCCCATACACTTTTTTTTTTTGCATAAGCATTATGCTTATAACCATAATGCTTATAACCATATTTAAGCTGACTTACCACGTTGGTAAGCGTAACCTTAAGCTAGGTAGAAATTGCCTAGCCGAAAGTTTAATAACATTCCTTTGCTCCTAAGTAGAACGATTTAGTAACTGCTTTGGTGAGCATACGGGTAGGCATAATTTTAGGCTCAAATTGAAAAAATGCTAAGCATTGGAAGCTCAGCTGACAACGTGTATTAAAAAAAAAAGAATACTTAATTGTGCAATGACGATGTGCGAAGGCCTTTTGCGGGAAAATTGATTAAGCTCTTATTTATTTTTTTATTCAAAAGTATGAACGTAACAGACAATGTGGGTATGGTGTACGCAAGAATCGCATTCACGTGAAACTGGCGAATGAGATTTACACGATCGGTTGCTTGGACAAAGCCTTTGAATTCTTTAAGGGAAACATCATGCTCGTTGCTGGTCTAGCGATCGGTTTCACATTACCCTTGGTGAGTTTTGATATTTGTTTGTTTGGTTTCTGTTCGTTTTATGTGCGTCTTTTTATTTAATGAACAAAAGGTCGCTGGAGAGCAATAGTTTCGGCGAGATACACAATTTTTTATAGATTTGTAAGTGCAGCAGCACGTATGGAATTCTAGAGCGAGAAATCAAGTAGATCAGAAGATTATTGAGGTGTTGTTGCTGTTGTCCAGGTAGGGATTTCTGCGGATTTCACAGCCTATGAGGTACGTTATAGCAGTCATGCATCACGTTTTTGTTTGTTTCGCATGAGCGTTTCTGTCGCCTTCTGACGTCTAAAAAACCTGATTTTTGCAGATTGTTTTGAGATTTCATGTTAATTAAGAAAGATTTCATGTTAAGAGTGAGTTGAGAATGTATTAGGCTTGATTTGTAGGTTTGCTTAAGAACAGTGAGTCCTGAGTTAGAAAAGTCCCGTTCATAATAAAAGACGTATGTGTCCTGTTTCCTTCTTAGGTGCTGGGTATGCTGGGAGCTCATTGGCTACAAAAGCAAATTAAAGCCCAGATAGATGAATGCAACAAACAGAAAGTTTTCCTTTAAACCAGTGAATGCTCATATACGCATGTGTTTGAGCTACTTGATCTGCGGAGTCGATCTTGCTGAACAGGCAACGGTGTGCTGCTCGAGAATCATTGTGGGAAATTCTCTGCTGGAATGAAACGAAACCGTTACATGCTGCCTGTGACTGCTGTGCTAGAACTCGTTGTACTGAAATGAACTATGCCTCTTTTTTACATTGATACGTTTTGGGTGTCTGTTTATGATATTTTGTGATGTATACTTATCAAACTTCAGTGGCCGTATTTGCATGAACCTCTATCTCCCTTGATTTTTTTTTTGTCTGCTCAGGCGAGACTTCTTAAGCTTATATATGGTGGTAGGGATTCCTTCTCTGCATCGTAAATATTGGTCCGCTGGTCAAATTTCAGTGAAAATTTGCCTGATCTTAGTGTTGTTTACTTAGACATTATATCATTTAAAGTAATGTAGAATTAAGAGGTACCATTAAAACCACGTGCACATTCCCAATTTCCTTGGAAATAATTTTTTACGATGTGGAAAAATATTGCTGATACAGAAACTTCCGAGCACTTTACAAGCATTTGCTGAAATTTCAGAACATTTGCTTCGAACTGCTACTGCTGGTGACTTCATTGTCGTATTTGTCGATACAGATCAGTACTACAGTACAAGCTTCCGTCAAAAGTGCAGAGATTGTTTCCGAAGTATGCCTAATTATTCGAGATATTTAAAAATTACCTTCATCAGTCTGACATATGCCATAGAAGTTACTGGAAGCTGAGGTTGATTGAGATTTATGCTTGTTTGTTTGACTGAAACGTGTGCTTCTTCTCTCTTTTATGTTTGGAGGATACACAAGGGATATTGCGGATATATTAATCTTCACACTTTAGAATTGGTATGGCAAAAGATTTTTGCGAGGAATTTTTTGTGTAACACTTTGTCGCATGCTCACTGTATGCTTTATCTAGCTCTGGAGCGGACCGTGACTCTTTCATGTGCATACAGCTTCGATCCCAATGCAGTACGTGTGATGTTTTAAAAAGTTCATGAATATTTGTGCTGCGAATGTTTTAAAATTGTTTGTAGGAACTTAATTCTGTTGCTGCATTCAAAAACTGCGAAATCAAGGATTATTTCACGTCGCAAGTAATTGTTATTCCCTGGCTGTGACTTGTATCATCCTTATTTTCTGTGTGCATATTATTCTGTTTTATATTTATGTGTATAATAGCTGGACGTTAATCTAAATAGTGTTTTTTTATGGTGCTGTTGCTGAACGTTGACTATATGTACATTTCTGTGCAAATTTGATTTTATAGTTGTATTTGTTGTTGTTTTTCTGCTGTTTATTTTTTGTTTCTTTGTTGTTTTTTTTGTGGGTACTAGTTTTTGTTAATTCGAATCGAATTTCCGTTTTTTTGTGGTTTTTTTTGTCCTTGTTGTGTATCCATTTTCATCTCATTCCCACCCACCCTCCTGTCGTTTTGTCATTTGGCAATATCGATAATGGCTTCTTCTCACCGACCTGTGGTCAGTGCTTGTCGGAAATTCCTGGTAGATAACAAAAGAAAAGTTGCCGACGAGCCTACCGGCGACTTTATAGTGTCTCGTGTTCATTTGTGCTGCTTGGTAACTGGTTGGAAAAAGGAGCTCCAAATTGTTATTTTTTGAAGCCTCAGAGGGTACTGTGGTGGCTTCATTCGGGTCTTATTTTCGACTGGTTTTGTGTGCCCATGATGTCTGCCAATATATCCATGATGGTTTCACTTACTGTTATCATCGGTTGTAGTTCGTTTTGTGATGTTCAAGTTGCCTCGCACCAGCTTATATAGGTCAATGGGGTTGATTTATATTAGAAGTCAAGGTGTCTGATAATATACGTGTATTTTTTAAACAAGAACTTTCGGTTCTTTTCTTATTATTTATTGTCGTGCTGACACTTGGGCGCCTGTGATTTTACACGTGCCTGTCGAGTGGCGTTCAAAAAAGCGTATAGAATCTACGATGCTTACTGCTGCTGTCTTGTCTTTGATTAGAAGCATAAAAGTACTTCGGAATTGCACTGCTTACGAAGTTCTGTTTTACTCGATACATATATGTGAAAAATGTGTTGTACATGTAAGATGCTTGATCAGACAGGCTCGATGTCGCTTTCAGACAGGCTCAATGTCACTTAAAGCTAATTTCATTTACCTAAACCTCAAGTATTTATAGAAATACTAGTTTTCCGTTTGGTGGTACGTTTTTGCTCGCCTCTCTTGGATTCTCGCTTGACGGAAGAGCCCTACCATTTGAGGTCTGTCTGTCACAGACACATTTTCCTGCATAACCGCACAATGGATCATTCTTAACTTAGACATGAAGTTGGAACTATCAATTTAAAATAAGTTAGTGATTCTGGATTTTTTTAATTTGTTTTTTGTTTTTTTTTTGCGAGAGAAAATGTTTCATCTGCAGGTGCCCATTTATGACCAAAATGTATATCTTCAAAATTTTTCGAAAACAACAATCTAAAGGAGAAAAGGTCGCCGAGGGTTTATAGTATTTTTAACCTCACTGCGTTGAGCATTTTGACGATCAAATAGTGTTATTGTTCTATAAGCTTTATGGTTAAATATCAGGCGATTTTAGGCTCGTCGTGCTCTTTTGAAGTTTTTCCTGTAAAAAATGGAACGTAATGAATTAACACGTTTTTGGCCAGATCTTACGAAGTTCTGCTTTCTCTTTCTGTTCAAAATACACGTTTTATTTACACGAGCATGCTGTTCCTGACTTCTCGTATTGTTCCTAAATAAGCCTGAAAGTTCTTAGCTCGTTCTACACTAACATTAACAAAAATCTCTGTCACTGAAATGCTCAGAAGACAGAAACGCACCACAGGCTAAAAAAATGACCGTTCTGATACCTGCATTTCCGAAATGTTTCGCTTGATCAATGAAATTTAAAAATATACTTTCATGCCACGAATATACTTCATAACTTTCGGCGAGAGAACCAAACCAGAACCAAAACGAAACGCTGAAATTCGAAGGAATTGATAAATAGGGGAATCTTCTCTTTCTGCACCTCTTCCATGCTGCTATCTTTTGATTGAGAGACACTCAATAAATTTCCTCGACTTCCCTTCACGTTTTGGCTCTTCAAAGCCTTACGCTCATGTAAAGTTTTTAAATATCCTTGACCTGATCAAAGTCTTATTTGCCTTCTCCTGATGTTCTTACTTTTTGCTCTAACTTGTATTGTTCAAGTGCATCCGTCTTGAGATTGGCTTGAAATTGTTATTTTATTTTGGAAATACAGTAGACTCCCGGTTATTCGAACCTCTAACGGAAGTTGAAAATTGGTTCGAATAACCAAAGTTTCGAATAACTGAGTACTCATATAATAACTGATAACCAATGCAGATAAGAATTACTTCGAATAAGCTGGAACTTCGAATACCCGGGAGTGTGCTGTACTTAGGACATTTTTGGGTGATTTTTAGGACATTTCGTTGAAAATTTTTAGAACATTTGCTTAAAAGCACTCACATCCGTCTTGGGCTGTTATGTATTTTGGGATATTTTTAGATTCACCGCTTTTGTCGAATAAGAAGTATGCATCAAAATGAAGCAGATTTCATGAAATGAAGCATAACACTATTCGCTAACATGAGATCAGAATGATGTATCGATTCCCCTATTCTGTAGCTTATCGCACTAGGACTCTAAGGTCAGATCCTTAGACCCCTACGCAAGGGAAGACGTGCTTTAATCGGAGAAACGTTAGCGAGAAACACTTTTGCGAGGTCAGACTCGCGAAATTTTTTGGATAAACCTTTGCGACTTGGTAAATCACAGTAAATTCGCGAGATAAACTCTTGCGAAAAGAATCATTTTTCCACTTTGCAAGACCCTAAACCCCCCCTCCCCCCCCCCAAAAAAAAAAAGAAAAAAAGCCAACAAAAAAACAAAACCGGAAATGAACATTGG
>JAOBRC010638563.1:0-10757 GCA_027575255.1 Scolionema suvaense
AAGTAGTGAAGATTTAATGTAAAGGACAGAAAAGTTAAGTAACAATACTTTAACTTATATTTTAGCTTTTTACACCTGGCTTTGATTTTCGGCCCCATTTTCGAATAATTCTGTTATTCTGTAATTCGCCCCATTTAATTTTCGTCCCTCTAGGGGCGAAAATTAGAGGGAGGCGAAATTTCAAAGGACTAAGGTATTTAAGAGTTCAGCAAACATCCACTGGATTCCCTGTTTTCTCCCATTTCGTCTAAAATCGATTGATGAAAATTACAACGGAGTTTTGAGAAACCACGACGAACAAACTTTTCACAATTTCCGAACAATCAAATGGAATCTCGCCAGTCTTTAGATAGGATCCTTTCTAAATTTCACCAGAAACTTGCAAAGGTAAAGCTAGAGGTACGTCGAGATAATTTAGTGGATAATTCAAAGTCTGATTCATATGGTGTGAGGCTCACCGTGAAATGTTTTTGTTGTGCAACTCTCTGCTTCCTTTGTTGATCAAATTTCCAGCCAATTTGACAAACAATAGGTTCGGGGCATGAAGCGTACGCATTGAACAATGATCGATAAGGCCAGACACAGTCTTAACTGCTCGACTGTCAGAACATGCTGAATTGTCCACTGATGGTAGACGGGCAACTAAATGGACAACTCCGAGAAAATTCATGTATCCGTCGAATTATTCACTGAGTGATGCCCGTGTATCTCGAACTTAAGATTGGAAAAGAATCTCGCTAGGTCTTCGTAAGAATGTAAGATGATATCATATAATTATCGCTAGTACAGTGATGAATAATAATTAAAGACCTTTGATACGATCTTGTTGATTTCACATACATATAAGCTTGAAATACACGGGAATAATGCAGTGAATAGCTCAGATGTCTTCGCATTGTCCATTTTTGTCCCATCAATGGATATCACGACAGCGACTCGCCAGATGGATAATTTGCTATCAAGTTTTAAAGAAATCAAACTGAATTGATCTTTTCACGAATTATCTCCATCTTTAACTTCCTTGATCCATCACAGTTCAATACCGAACCTGCGCTCTTGCCCAATTGGCTAGTAATTCAATCAGCAAAGGAAGCAGAGAGTTGCACAACAAAAACGTTACACGGTGGGCCTCACACCATATGAATCAGACTTTGAATTATCCACTAAATTATCCCCGTGTACATTGAGCTTTACTATCATATCAAAGCAAACCTATATTGTACAGAATGTCCAGGAGAGACCAAGATCTAAAATAGCAATGCAGGTGTGGCCGAGGTGTAGGCTATCATGTCGCCACTAAAACAGGGTCATAGCAGTAAAAACCGGCATTCCAAAGTCAAATATAGCAATAGAACGAATAGCGTGTACACGTACAATTACTAAATTGAAACCAATCAGATATTTTTACATAAACGTATATGAATCTGGAGCAGCAGTATAGTTGCCTCAGAAATCGACCCAGTGACTTGAGGACTTAACCCTATCCCTACAGGTGGGGGGGGGGGGGCGCCCCCTTACCACATTTTTTACCGCTGCTGCTAAACCGCTGAACCAAATGCTATGAAACTTTGTGAGGTTTCATAGAATTTATCCAGGAATATTTTGGTCCAAAAATGTTTTCCTAATATACGACCTGCCGCCTGCAATAGGTGTTTTGTTTCGGGCGATTGGAGGCAAACTTGATGTGTGACGTCATCAAAAAGGCATTTTTGCCCCAATAAACCATGTGTAACTACAATCATGAAAAAATATTTAGCACAAAAGGCTTTTTTCAGCCAACATAAAAAATGCACTTTTTACCACTTTTGCTTGTAAAAGCACTTTGAATCGCAAGCGCTTGAAGGAAACTTTTGCAGGTGTTTAGCAACCTCTGTCTACGGTCTAAGTGCAGTTTCTAGCAAATTACGCTAGTAGACCGAATTCCACGCCCTTTGTTCTCTAAATTAGCTGAAAAAAGTAAAACACCCAAGCCACGCCCTAAAACGAGCCCTAACACACCCTGCACATACCCTAGAAATGCCAAAACATGATTTTTCAAAAGTCAGGAATAGTAAGTCTCTCAAGCAAAACCCACACTCCCGCCCTGATTGGCAGCTCGGTACTTGTCGACCTATTTTCATTTACTCGCGGTACGGAACATGGCAAAACTGCACATGCGTGCCAAACTATTTTGACCAGGGTTGTAGGGTAAACAGTTAGGCAAGACCTTTTCACAGCCTTTTCGATGCTTTGGATGAGGTTGGGATCAATTTCCGCGGCAGGTGTTGCTCTAATGACGTAACCCTGAAAACAATAGGTACCGATGGGTGACCTTACCAAATGATGAAGTCATCATTGCCACCTGCAATTTTCGGGACCAAACTTTATGTCATTGTGTTCCTCACATATGGGCCTAAACTAACTTTTTATCAATCCATGCCAAATAGGTTTAACTAGGTATAGCTGACACTATGTGCCTGACCGGTGGCTAGGAGATTCTCACATTGACAAGTACAGCGCACGCTTTCTTTCCTAGATCTCTGTTCACTCGACTGTAATCAATGAGTTATGTAATCAGCTGGCTAACATGCACATTTCGCACAGCGGGCTTATAGTAATCCACGGAAACGGAAACGAAAACTCTGAATTGTCAGCAGAATTCTCATAATGCTTATTTCCACAGCTAGGAAGTAAACACAAAGTAAAATGCTGATTTACAACCAACCAGCAGTCGCTACATTGAACATTTCGTTTCAAACTGTTGCTGTTTTTTCTCGCCCTCTTCTTTCCTGGGGGCTCTGCTATGAGAAGACGGGGGTAGAGTTTATGTTAGAAATGTTAAATCGAATGTAAACGACAGAAATTGATTGTTTATCACGTCAGTCACCCAAGAGCGCTCCGGGTGTATACAACTTGTCCCTAACACCAAGTTTACCCCAAAATTGTCTTAAAGATTTGGTAAATACGGCTGCAACGCTCTTTTGTTCATTGTGCCTACACTTCGTGGCAACTTTTGGTTAGAAAATCATTCGCATCGATGATGTAAGATAAACGTAAATCTCTCTATTATGCTGCAGCTATTTTCTACTATATTCCCCGTCTTGACATGTCGTACGCCCACGTGGGTTTTGAAACGCGTGAGCAGTAAATTTGCAGACGGCTATAGCACAAAAACAGCTGCAGATAATATCTCCAGGCAATATTATTTACAAGTATACGAAATTAAAAGCTCGTAAAAAAAAAGAACACAGTGACAAGAGCTTCAGGGAATATCTAGTGATAATTAGGGCAATAAAATAGTTCAATGGAGTTATATGGCGATAGAAAAGTTTATATTAGAGTTTCATGTGCATTACCCCCTGGTTCAGAAAGCGTGAACCAACGAACTGGCCATGTGATCAGTTTCCATTTCTGTGGATTAACATAAGCCGCACAGCGTGCATTGCATTATCGTTCACTGTTTCGAAAGCGGTCCAATAGGTATAGAATTGACATGGTTCCCAAATAATAAGTGACACGCGCTTCTCCTGTTCAGTGATGAGTTGTAAGCTGCTCTGAACAGCACCTTTCTAGGACTGCTCATAGGGTAACCCCCACGATTATATCTGCAAAATGATCCTTCATAAAAACCCCTTCTGTGCATTTGCACCAAATTTTGGCACACGTTTATTATTACTTTTGTGGGAACCTGTTAAGTTTCGGAGTATGACTGGTCTTCTGTGACGGTACTTCCTGTTTATAAGGTTTTGGCTTTGGTCTCAATTTCCCCCCTTGAATCTTGGTATTAAGCCAACACGTTGACTGGCTTGATACAGTAAATTCTCCTTAACTACAACGCTGATTGGATACACACAAACTCGAAATCCAGTATTTCATCAAATACAGCTCATGTTGAGGATATATACGTACGTACGATAGAAAATATGCCTCGCTTACGCTCAGCAACTAGTAAGACTATTTACTATCCGAGACGAGAAAAGAAATTGTACTTGAACCAGTCAATCCACATCTTTCTACATTTTGCATATACAATCCTAAGAACCATTATTTACACATTCATCTAAAACAAAAAGAAAAAATCGTTTCCACATCGTTTCATCACACTCTTGTTCATATGAATCAACATGTTTCACATAAGTGCTTTGGTGAAATTTCCGCCAGAACATTTTTAAAGAAAGAACATTCACAGATCAGGACTTCAGGCAAAAAATATTTTTCTCACACGAAAGTATTTGCTCATTTGTGTCGGCTCATGTTTCAACGCTCGTACTAGATTAAACCGCCTTGGCTACATGAAACACTATATATTGCACAGCATTCTGGCAGCAAAATCAATCGTGACGAAAATTCTGCACAGTGTGCATTGGTCCTTCCATATGGACCAAAGTACATGTGTGCATTGAGCCTTCCAGAAAAAAGTAAACTGGTTCATAAAGCTATTTTTCGAATTCATTGTAATATTGAAGATGGTGAGAACTATGCAAAATCTTCCGTTATGCTGGAAAAATGTTCGCCTTATTTTGGAGGACTGAGCCAATTTATTTCCTTGATATAACAGTATGACACTCCGCTATTCGAACCTGCCGAATTAAGTGACATGTTGGAAGCTGCGAAGGAACACAATGCGTTTTTCACATTTTGAGAACACGTATCTCTATAAAAACTGCAGTCGGCCTGCCGACTATGCAAATAAGATGAGGGGTTTTTGGTCCTTCAGATCGTCGGAAAATGCATTTCCGGTCCAAAATTTATTGAAATTTTGCTCCATGGCAACCTGATTTAAGGCAAAACGTACTTTTGGTAACCCTGTTTTAGGGAAATGGAGCAAATTTTACTACCGTGCTGGGCGGCACATGCCGTCCTCCCCCCCCCCGGGTATGACCTCCAAAGCAACTTTTCATGGATTGTTCTATCTAGCCATCAAACAAGTTCTCTCTAACAGGTTTTGAAGTATGCTTGACAAAATTGTCAAAAAATTATTCGCAAGGAATTCCGTGGAGTGTGGCTAATATGAGAAAAAGCTCTTCAGCAGATGAAATTGAATTTTCATTTCTGGAACTCGTCAGACACATTCCCTTCAAAAATTAGCGGCAGAGGTGATGCTTACAGGGTAACTTGAACTCTTGATCCAATAATCAAATGCTAACGTTCGAATTATTTCAAATTATGAAGTACGGGTTTAAACTGAGGGCCAAAGCTATCTAAGCTAACTAACAGCTTCAAAATAGTCGGAAATTGCTTTGAGCACGTATACGAAGTAATTTATAAATATATAATAATTTAAAATGTTTGTGGGAACGTGGGGATTTCGTGCCCATAATTTACTGGGAGTTGTTTTGACAACATCATGCTACTTTTGCTGGTACTGAACGATTCGCCGTCCAACGCAAAGTTTAATGATCTTTCTTGCAAATGTTGTTGTTGTTGTTGTTGTTGAATCCATGTCCTTTTCATCAAATTGTTGTCAAACTGTTGCTGTGAAAGGTCAGGCCTTGTGTTGTATGACCACGGATGCCCGTCAACTTTTGGAAACGGTGCATGGTTCTGTAAGTCTACATTTGGAAATGGAACTTGTTGCGCATGCGTACTTTGAATTTCATTGTGGAATTCGGTGCCAAGACTTGAATTTCCTACGAAGTTGCTAGGCAGCATGGGCGCTCCGTTGTCGCCGATCCAGAGTTGCTCCTCGGTTGGCGAGTTAAAGCAAGGAGGGAAATGATCAACCGGCGAAGGAAATTCTGTTTGGGGCGAAGTCTGATTGAATTCCGGCAATGAACGGTGTCGGAATCCGGAATTGTACATGTTCTGACAGTTAGCTGGATTGTAAAATGGCAAGTTTGTGAAATCGAAGTCGAAAGAGCACGGTCGGATTCTTTTCTTACCTGGTTGATAGTACGCAGGAGTGTTTGGTCGTGAACTGAAATAGAAATGAAACGACTTGAATGAGATGATAAAATTCACATGTTACCATAGAGATGATTCAAACAATTATTAGGGGGAGGGGAAGATGGTCCCTTACAGAGCAAATTATGCGAATTAGAAATGACATTCTACAGCAGTTCCGAAGAAGTCAAAGAAACCACACAAATACATATATTGCAGTATTTGGTTGCGTTTTACAAGCCTTTTTTTCTCACCAATGTGCTGCATTAGAACCCCTGCACCGTTAGAAACGATAACAAGCCGCTCAGACTGTATTGAACAGATCATACGGGATAGAGGTGAGCCCAATTCTTACTGGTCACACGCTTTCACCTCTCACGATAGTCATATCTTTAAGCTGCTAAAAATTCTCTCAACCTTGGGAAAATACATTCCTTGTCATAAGCAAAAGATAGCTAAGAAAACAATTAGTAGAGTTTATCGAATATAAGTTGAAAAAACTTATTTTTGCAAGTTGCACAGCTGCCAAAGGGTTTTCAAAGCTTAGAAATGTTTATTGATATATAAAAATATTTGCATGAAAGCATTATCGATATGCAACTTGGTGTCGAAGATGTATTTGTCGGATGACTCTTTGTGTTCAAATGACAAAAAAAAGCCATTTTTAGACTGGACCAAAAAAGGCCTTTTGTGTAAAACATTTTTCCAAGAGAGTAGCACGTTTCCAAAACATATTTCAGACAGAAGTCGCAAAAGAGTCTACACGTCAATCAACATACCCACTCTCTCCTGAACTTGAGTCTCGGAAAGCTTTAGCAAACGGGTTATAATCAATCTTCAGTTGTGTGACGTCATCGTTCTGGTAGGCCGTGACAGAAACGAAAGCAGTCTCCTTGAATGGAAAGGTTCTTGTTTCGGACGGCGTTTTATCGTTGACTTTGTCAAACTTTTCAATGCGAAGCTCAGCGTAGTACTTGTGCATCGAGTTGAGAGTTATCTGGAAGAATAATTATAAAGGCATGCATATGGAGATGGAAAGGAGGTGGACACAGATGCATGAGGACCACAGATGAACGTCAGCGTGATCATCAGTTAACCCTAGTTGGCCCGGGATCCGAGCACTCCCCTACTTGTCCGATGGGGATCACGTTGACTTGAAAAAAATAATTCATGAGGTCATTATTAAGGAATGGCCTCATAATTAAGGGGTATTATGCCAAAAAAATCCAAAAATTTTGGAATTTCTTTAAAATTGCTTGAAAACATAAAATTGATAAATTCTCCTATATAATGCACAAAGACGGCCGCGAAAAATTCGATATCTTGGGATCAGCAGCATTTAGCAACCTGAAATGTGGTCAAAACATATGCAACAAAATTATATTAAAAGTCATGACGTTACGACACCATAGCGAACACCACTTTGACGATATAAAATATTTTCTAGGAGAGGGGGAGATGTGTGGCAAATTTGCCGCCCCACTCCCCTTCGGACCAACTAGGTTTAATGATAAAGGGGCAAATCACAGTTTTGTCCTAAACAGGTCACAGCAACGAGACCAATCAACAGTTTCGTCCAAAAAAAGCGATCAATCTGAATCAGTTCCTCCTTGAAAGTTTGGACGATGACCAGATCACACTGTTACTCGTCCAGATCCTCGATGAAATATTTCCAAGTATTAAAATGCTGGAAACGAAAAAAACATGAAAATAATGCAAAATGAGAGGAGAATACTTACATGATTGGAGCCTTCTTTCTGCTCTTTCTTGTTCGTCAGCTTGATCCTTTTAAATGCAACTCCATTCCTCTGCCAATAATGGCCAGCTTGAATTGCATCAGGATGAAACATGGTTTTGTTGCCATCTTGGTGAGCAGCCACACCGTTTACTCGCCAACCTGATGCACTCACGTACTTGTATCGGTTATTGTTAAATGGTGCAATGACGGCACTCATTTTGTAATACGCTTTGCTGTCCAACCCGCAAACTCCAAAAGCCAGCACTGGAAACATTCGCCTGAAAGAAATTTTCGTATAGAATGAAAAAAAAGAAAAACTCGAAATATAAAATGGTCTGACTCATTGGCAAGTGAGATCCAGCAAAACTCTGAGACTAGCGTGTATATTGACATTTGCTAGCGCGTTGGTTTCAACCAATGATGCAGGCCTTCTATGCTCCGCAATCTCGTAAAAATGTAAGGTACCGGACTGTAAAATAGAACAATGGTTCGTCATGTTAAGAATCCTGATAGACTAGAAACGTCGCCCTTGGTACAAAGAAATCACCAGAGAAATGCATATATAAGCCTTTAGTAAAGACAGGCTCTCTAACAGAATCTTGATTGAAGTATAATGAGTCTCCTTCGATTTGTAAGGATGGGGTAGACAATGACATGGGAGGGCAAAGGGGGGGAGGGGTGGGGGAGGGGGGGTAGGATGGGTATGGAGAAGGGCAAGCGATGGACAAGGGCATGGGGAGCCTGGGGGCAATAGGGGTACTCAGCTTGCAAAGTGACGGGAGCCTGCGGTAAAGGATTGTCGACATGTTCTCGTACAAATTTGAAATATAAAACAGAAATTTGAACAAGAAATTGATCGATCTGGGTTGAAATTAAATAATTTACCGAAGGTTGAAATATAATAGGAGTTTGGCCCAGGAGTAATGACGTCCTTCTGCAAAGGGCAATTATTATGGCATTATTTTTGACAGATTCAAATGCCAGCAATGACATATACAAACTATCGTTATTATATGGCAAAGTATGAATAAAGCATCTAAGAATAGGTATTGGGAGAATAGTGATGCTAGATTATATTTTTTATGCAATTGTAAAAGTGTTTCAAGGTATGATGTAAAAGTTGAAAAATTTAATGTAAGAACCTAAGCATGCATAATTAATGATAACTGCCTATTTATCATGCATAATTAATGTAATTATTGAGCCCCCAATGATGCTTAATAAAACTATTTCACACTGTACTAAGTTTCAAGATAAAAGATTGTAGATTTTACGGGGGCCGGGCTTGCCAGCCTCCAGCCTATTTCATGTCCAAAAAGCCAAACCGTTGTAGACTTAAAAATGAAAACGAAGGGCTTATTATATAAGTATGCTATTACACATTATACTCTTTAAGCCTTGACGGATATTAGCTATGAGTATGAGCCAGTAAATTTCCTGGGAGACCCATATCTTTCTGTAATTAATGTCACTTAAAAATGACGAACTTGAACTTAGTCTGACCACACAAACGATAAGAAATGCTTTCAGTGCAGTCGTAAATCTTCGCCCATCGTTCAACCCAGCAATGCGTGGGCGCTGATTTCCAGTTTTTGACAGTCCAACGAACTGTGGGCAAGCCCTAAAAAGATTTCATATTCTTATCAGCGCAGCAGCAGATGTCTTTCTCGAGTGATTTACTGATGGCTAAATATATTTGACAGATTAATTATCCTCAATCGATCAGAGCAGAGGTTACCCCATGGCTCTGTTGATGTTCGTCAAATCTGTTGCAATGCATCATTGAAAACAAGAACATAAGCGCAGAGCAGAGGTTACCCCATGGCTCTGTTGATGTTCGTCAAATCTGTTGCAATGCATCATTGAAAACAAGCACATAAGAATTATGAGGAAACAAAGAGAGTATTTTCATATCAGACAAAACTTACTGTACAGACACAAGTAAAACATGTAACAATAAAGAAAAAAAAGATGCAAAAGATTTTCTGGGCACTTTCAAAGAGTAATACCTTTTTCTACCCAAGTCTAGGTCATCCGGGGAGAACCGAATTACCTCTCATAGAATATAGCTCGTATTTCCAGCATGTCGAAACAAAATCAACCCTCTAGATAGATTGTCAGGCCGTCTCCAACAGGTTTCGGAAATAAATTTTCAGGTCTCGTAGTTAATGGGTCTCTGGTTGATGCTGCAAGTCATGAAATACATGACTTTCCATGAAAAAGTTTTGTACTCTTTTTGTGCCTGGCTATAGAGCGACAGAACAAGTAGGGGAGGTGGACATTTATCTTGATTTTCATTCAGTTGGGTCATTATAAAGCCTTAAAATGGGTGAAGGCGCTAATAAAACAGGGGTAGATGGATAAATTGAGGATTTGACTCCTGAAAAGAAGTTGAGTATTGAAGTAAAGCGCCTTGACTTAGAACCCTTTCCCTTGATAGCTGAGTACAATACTTGATTTGCGTTCGGAGCTGCCCTCACTTCATGTCCAGTAGCCAAGATGGCAGGTGTTCTACCTTCACTTCCAGTAGCCAAGATGGTAGGTGTTCTACCTTGGTTCAGGTCCCGGGGGGGGGGGGGTACTGGGGTGGGGTTTTGTCGGCATGTGCCGCCCAGAATTTGAGGACATGAACCTGATTTAAGGACAAGTCTGGCAAGGTCACGTTCTTATCGGGGCGTATTTGAGGGAGCAGGGGTGCTGTGTCACCCGGAGGTGCCCCCATGGTGGGCGCCGAAGGGAAAATTTGGTGTTTTTTTATCCTCCAGATCGTCGGAAAATGTTTTTCCGCCCAAAATTTATTGAAATTTTTGCTCTATGGAACCCTGATTTAGGGAAAATCTTCTTCTTGGTAACCCTGTTTTAGGGAAATGGAGCAAAATTTACTACCCTGGTAGGCTGCACATGCCGTATCTTGGTATATGGGAGTACCCCCCCCCCCGGGTCGTTAACTTTCTAAGGCTAATCCCCATCCGCCAAAAGGATGTCGACGAGAATCCAGTTTCTGAACGACTCTGCCCAGAACAGGCTGCCTCCAGAAAAATGAAAGTGTGGCAGTAGTACACATAATCCGCTTATATGCGTTTGAATCGTCATCATAATTAGCCAATTTTTCAGAGGAAGTATGTATTGAAATTGTAGGCATACAAACAAGCAAAGC
>JAOBRC010638674.1:0-17860 GCA_027575255.1 Scolionema suvaense
CAAATCACCGATTATTTGGCTCGTCCCCGTTTCCAGACTGTCGAGCTAAAGCGATGAGCTAAATATTTAGCTCGTCGACCATTTAGCTCGTCGCTTTAGCTCGACAGAGTGGAAACGGCTAATAGCTTATCCTTCACGCAATCTTAGAGGTTGGTTTTCACTTGGGTTTAACGCGATAAGGTTATGTGCGAAAGCCTTTACGTCTTATTTCTCTGCCCAATCAGCCCAGTGTAAAGCATGCACTACAACTTTGATTTCACGACCTTCCTCCTTTCTTTTGCAAATCTTAGTGATTTGATAGCTATTGACATCACTCGGGCTCAGAATGCAACTAACTCAGTGCTGGTCATGCAGATTAACCACATTTACCTCGAGTTTCTTTTCAAATAAATTTCAATAAAGCTCGGGGGGGGGGTACTCCCATATACCAAGATACGGCATGTGCCGCCCACCGTGGGGTCACCACCGGGTCACACAGCCCACGTGCACATTCAACGATACCTATGCACACTACTCATAAGCATGTGTCCTTGCAAGATAGACCTTCCCTTAAATCAGGGTCATGTTCTCAATTTTAGGGCGGCACATGCTGACAAAACCATACCCCCATTCCCCCCCTCTCCGCCTGGAACCCAAAGGCAGTCCAATTTATCTATGCTCTTACCGACGAGGAGTGTTTGGATCCATCAGATTTTAACGCGAATGCGTTTGGTATTCGTTCTGAAGGGAGATTTAAGACAATCGCGAGGGATTTGGAAGCTCACTCTCTTATTTACACGCCTGAAGCTGGAACTGAGCCACTAACTATTCGCTGCCTTCGCGAAAAAGTAAATTCCAATTCTGCGTGTATCCAGGTCGTGAAATCTACAACTATTGGGAAGATGTAACAATGCTCGTTCAAGCTGGAAGATTTTAACCACTGGAAGGTGATCGGTTTGGAAGTTGCTTTCACAATATGTGTTACGAGCAATTGCAATCGGATGCTCAAGCAAAATTTAATTTTATACTCTTACGTCTGACCATGGATACATACGTGCATGATGTGACCATCGGATTTAATAGAAACGACCAGCTAAGACAATGAATAACAGGGAAGGAAAATTTACCTGAGGAGCCGTGGTCTCACACTGGGTGCCTTGGGTAAAGACGCAAACTAGAATATTAGTGAAATATTATGAAAACAGTCCCGAAACCTTTTTTTTAAAGAAGTTGTGTCACATTGGAGAAATGTGCTATTTAAAAGCAACTGGTTTTACAGTAATCCCTACCAGCTTCAGTCTGATACCCACTTGACGATTTTCTCGACGAAAGGGAGGCTTTATCTTAAGGGGATTTATTATTGCAACTCCAATTTTTGGGGTGCTTTGCATGGATTTATTTTTGCCAACCAGGTATTTGCAGAGAAAATCTGTGGAAGTCAATTAGCGAAAATACATCAACGAAAAAAGGGAGAAAGTTATCGACATGCACATTGCGAGAGAGAACGAGGTCGCGCAAATTGTTAGCGATTAACAATCCAAAAATTTAGTTATGTTAAATTTTGATTAGGTTATACTTCATGTTGATAAATTTTGCATGGATTTAAAAATTTGCAAAAATTAATCCATGCAGAAAAAAATCCCCTTAAGGTATTTCTGACGCACGTAATGTTTGAGAAGACCCTCGTTCGAAGTTCGGAGGGCATTTAACGTTAAAAAATGGTCGTTGTTAGAGTTTTTTGAAATTATTTCAAGACCACTTCATTAGGTGCTTGTCATTTTTGGTCAGAATCTTAGGGGGCAGTATTACTAATGTATTGGACCGTGGGACATGCCCTGGAAAACTCCCGTTATGCTTGGACATTTTTACGATCAGAAATGGCAATAAAGGCTAAAAAGATTCCTAAAAAGATTTAAAAAATGCTTCCTCGCTTTTCTTTGTAAATTTTGGTGTAAATCTGAAGGGAAACACAACGAATGTGGTCAACCACGTCTCATATTTGGAGAAAATAAAGCACTTCAAGAACAGGGTATAAATCTTTCAGTCAATTTTGGTGTGATCTTAGGGGCAGCATAACTAATGTATTCGATCATAGGGCATGTCTGGGAAAACTACCGTTAGGCTTGGGCGTCGCCATGTTTTCGATCAAAAATGGCCAATAATGGCTGTTTTGCAGAGGTTTTTTAAAGGAACAAAATGGCAAAATTTTTCTTGCCGATAGTATCAAATGCTACTCAACATTCGCATTCCTACCACTGCTTTTCATAGATAATATTCTGTTTCTTAACACCAGGTTTCCTGTTCAATCGGCAGTGTTCTGAGCTGCAGTGTTTTCGGTAGCTGAGCTCGTTCATCTGAATTGCAACAGAATGTACAATTACAGGGTAGCACTAGAACGCTGATGTGTCATAAACGTCCATGGCCAGACGTATTAGTTTAGACAGAATTCATTCCATCAATCAAGAGGTCACATTACTACAATCCTGGACAAAATATTTTGGACAAAAGGCTTTTTTCAGCCAAAATCAAAAATGCGCTTTTTACCACTTTTGCGTGTGAAAGCACTTTGCATTGCAAAACCCAAGCCACGCCCTAAAGCAAGCCCTACCACACCCTGCACATACCCAAGAAATGCCAAAACATGATTTTTCAAAAGTCAGAAATAGTAAGTCTCTGAAACAAAACTCACTCTACCGCCCTGATTTGCGGCTCGTTACTTTCGACATGTTTTCATTTACTTGCGGTGCAGAATATGGCAAAAACGCGCATGCGTACCAAACTATTTTGACCGGAATTGTAGATTGTTCGCAGAGCCATCAGGACAGCTTTTAGCAAACAAAGATGCAATTAAATATGGATTTTTGCCCTCCAACTTAGGCATATCAGCAGCTGGAAGAGACAAGAAAACTGTTATACTCGCCATTTTAGCTGCCATGCAATTGACGAATTATCTGATAGTCTTTCATCTCTGTGTTACTAGTACGGTCGTAATTGCGGAAGAACCGTTTCGGTGGTACTCCCCAGATTCCGTTTACTTGTTTGATCACCAATTGTGCCAAGGCATATTCCACCAGACGCAGCTAGTGGCTTTAAGCCTTAGAGCCCGAAAGACGCCTATTGGCGTTCTGGATATAGGGTCACCTTTGGCACGCCATAGAGAGCCACCTGTTGAAATTGGAAAGTCAAAATTTAGGACTTTTTTGAAGAACAAACAAATATGCATCGATTGATACCAAGTTTATCTACTGTGGTTCAGGAGTTATTGCCTTTTAAACTTATCAAAACAGAAAAAATTTGCCAGGTCACTTTTGCTGGCATTGCGGTTTCTAAGGATTTACACAATGCCAGCCTGACCTCAATCTGGCTCTAAAACCTGGCTGACAAAGTTTTTTGTAAAAACAAATTATATGGTGAGTTTCATTGACACCATTGCTGTGGAACCAGTTCAGCGCCACTCCATTAACCCTTAGAACCCGAAAGATAGGCGTTCTGGATGTAGGGTTACCTTTGGCATGCTATAGCGTGCCACCTTTTTAAATTGGAAAGTCAAACTGAAGACTTTTTAAAAGAACAGACAATTATGCGTCGTTTGACACCACAGCTTGTTGCTCTAGCTACTGTGGTTCAGGAGTTATGGCCTTTTAAACTCATCCATATAAACAAAATTTGCCAGGTTATTTTTTTTATGGAGTCGAAGGGTTAAGTTACCCAATGCAGTTAGCAAGGTGAGGTGCACTCCTTTCTAGATATGCGTAATATCTTTTCCAAGTTTATACCACAATACGTCGTGCTGTTAAAGAAAGGTAGTGACTTTGTTTGATTACCAGTTGTGAATCAAGTTAAACGGCCAACATAGAATCCTATTCTTATATACTTTTTACTGTGAGCAAAAAAAAACGGCTGAAACTATTGCTGCAAATTTTTGGTGCGCATCTTTTAGTGCAACTTTTGTGGCCGTACGGGTGACGTATAACGTATTCGTATAATTCTTTGCCAAATTTTCGTGTTTTCGCTCCTTCTGTTCAACAATTTTCAATAACTTTGGGCTTAAATGATTGCTTTCAATGTGCTCTTTCAGAAAATGTCCAATTTCTATAGATTTCATGCACCAGGAGGTCCAAAGACCTGGGGTAAAAAGCAAATTTTCACCCATCTTTTGGGACTTATAAAGCAATCAACTCTGCCTCCTAAACAATGATGACCTAATCAGATACTGCTATTCCTGAGCTGTAGCTACCAAGAAAAATCAGTGTGCACATGGGGAAGAAGATTGCGGCGTATTTTAAGTCAATTTTTCATGACGGACAATATATTTTGACCAGGATTGTCTTTGAAGTAAGTCAGAAGATTGCTGGCACATCATACCTATTTGACGGGATATAATGGCACGCACATAAATGTCAGGACGTTTGCATAAATCTTGGCAGGTTACTAAAAAAGACAAAAGCTGTAAGGGTTCAAACAGGTCGGCAAATTGGCAATAAAACCAGTAAAATCAAACTGCATGAAGGTTGACTAAGCTTCGAGTAAGAAGCATGCATGGGATCTCTGACACCATAGCGGCGTAGTTTTCTACAAAGAATGTCATGATTTACTCTGTCAAAAGCTTTTTGCTGGTCGATGAATACTCTGCTTAAGAGCTGATTTAGATCAGAAAGTTGTATACCCTTGAAAAAAACTATCTTCCCCAGAAGCGTGTTAATATTAGAGAGCAGAGAGCTGATAAGCAAACGGGAATCCTTTTTGTAGATAGGTACAGTCTGTGGAAAGTGGAATATTTCTGAGTGGACACCAGAGCTCATGGATAAGTTGAAGCTTTTGCAGAATGGAATAGATAGATAATTATGTCCTTGGCAATCATTTGAGCTATACTTGCATCAATGCTATGAGGACCTGATGCCTTGTTCGATTTAAGAGCTTAATTATTTCTTCATTGTCACATGGTACAATTTCAATAGAGTTTTCAAGAGAATTACCCAAATATTCACAAAAAGATTTAGAACCTTCATGAATACGGATTTCAAGGATATTGTCTGCCAAGAAGGAAAAGAATGAATTTTACACTGTCGCAATATCTTGCGGCTTTGAAACAGAATTCTCAAAATCCATAATGGCTGTCGGGTGATCATTGTTCTTGGAATTGATATATTATTTCTCTGATTCCTTTCCAAATATTTTTGGTGTTCACCATATTTTTAGCAAAATATTTTGATAATAAGCTTTCTTACTCGTACATGTCGATCGCGTGATGTCATTTTTTCATTGATTCAATTGCAATTTCAGTTCTGTTGGAACCTTACACTTAGCAAGCGTTATTAAAGGAGCACACTCACTTAATTTTTTACTAACTGTTTGCGTAATCGTCGTAATATAAGCATTTCAAACTATGTTTTTTATTGAACGTTCTATATTTACTACAAATTCTAGGTTTCTCTTAAGTCGGCAGGACTCGGTAGTATTCTCGGCAGAGGAGATGTATGATTATCATCTGCTTCATTTGAGAGAAATGCATGATTATAAGGCAGTTTCAGACAGTATTAACCCTATCTAGGCCGGGGTATTTTGACTAACTATGGGCCGGCGAGGGGGGCATAGATCATCCGCCCCCCCACCCTAAAATCTAATCTAGAGGTATATACTGCATGAAACTAGGTGCACATAGTTTAGCCCTATTACAGTCGAACTGCATCAAAACATGTTGAATGAATACCTCCCAGGGACGTAATTTCCGTTCCAATATTGGGGGGGCTACCAGGTTCCGATGTAGTTTAGTTGCGAAAAAAATGTGGTTAAATTCACCTGTTAGAGGGCACCCAAATGGCTAAGTTGCTTTTTACCGTATACATGATGTGTTTTTCAACTGACCTATTGTACCAAGAGGCATAAAAGTTCAAGTTTTACTGCAAAATCTTGTGATTCAAAAATATTGGGGGGGCTAAAGCCCCGTCTGCCCCCCCATAAATTACGTCCCTGCCTCCCCAATCTTTCTGACTTCAGCGTATTCAGCAGGAGGTCGCACAGTGCTATATGATTTCCAGATTTTTCAGAAATCTGACTCAAAACAACAAAACGCGGAAAAACGTTATCTCAAACACCCACTATGCCTTTCAATCTAATGAATAGCCTCCATACTAACCATTTTAGCCATTTGATCACAGATAACAGTAAGCAAGTTGATGTTTTAGCATTCGGTATGTTACCCAGAATTCCCAGTCAGAGAGGCAAAAAAAGTTTATCAGATTTTACGTTGCAAAAAAATATTTTCGAAGAATCATATGAAAATCTGAGAGATTGTGTTCAAGACAGCATTTTTTACTGATCAGAAGCATTATTTCATTACTAATCCAGGGCTTATATTTCCTTTGAAACTCCTTCTTCGTAACCTCTCTCACTAGTGCATGATACACTCTTAGGGTACATTTTATTGAGGCTCAATATGCTTACATACTTGCCGATTTGAACCTAAAAATATGCTTGGTAGTATGCTTAACTAACTTATGTCCGAATTTAGTACAACGATTTGAAATGTCAGCTTTTCAAACGTCAAAATTTCCGGTGAGCACGTTTGGATATAGGTTTACAGCTTGTGTTTAGAAGAAACATGAACAAATTGTCCATTATCCATTGAAATGCCCAGTTTTGAGAATATTCCCTAAGGCTTGGAAATATGCAAGACATAGTTTACAGGGCTCAAGGAATGCTAGTCAATATGTTTCTGAGGTTCAAGATAATTATGCTAAGCATTATGCTTGATTTTTCAAGGTTCCCAGCTTCAGGATGCTTATGAGCCTTAGGCCGCGGGCGCACCAGATTTCAAAACTTGAATATCTCCTACATAGCGCTATATTGATTACCCATGTATTGTTTCTGCGACAAAAGAGGTAGTGACGTAAATCGCTAGTCAGTGCGCTCAGCACAAATTCCAGTTTCCAGTACAGTCGCGTGGCATGAATATCTTCAAAGGTACCGTAAAGCTGCCCTCGAGCTCCCCTAACTAGTGAAAATCTTTGAATATCTGATATCGGCACGAAAATTATGAAAACATCTAATTTTTCATGAATGGGTGCGGTCCGGTATCATTGTGGAACAATTGCGAGCCGCAATTTGAAAATTAGGGACAAATTCAGTGATTAAAGATTTGATCACATTGGATATCCCACTTAATTATTGGTGCGCCCGCTGGTTTACAGATATTTATTCAGAAGATATTCCAACTGGAATATCTCAACAACGTGAATAGCGCTAGTGAAACATGATTAGTTTATGCATGAGTTATTCATATTTTGGTGCGCCCAGGACCTTATGCTTATGAAAAGAGTGTAGTCAAGACGGGCGATTCCTTTTATCAATTAGTTTGTTTATTAGTTGAAGGATTGACAACATTGAATTCAAGCTGGAGTTCTTCATCCCAGTCAATGTCAAGAAAATATAAAATAAAATGCTCTTTGTTGAATTTCCTGAAGTCTCTTTTGTGCCTTTTTTAGAAGGAAATTCTGTAACATATTAGGAAGGAAATTGATCTGAAATAGAAATTAGAATTAGATAGCAATGACAAAATATTGTAACAAAACTTTTCAGCAAAATTCCTGTGATCATAAGCTATAGTTGTTATAGATATGTAGAGATCAATGGAGAAACACGTTTATGAACGCGAGCGCCTCTAAATCAGTGCTATGGGCTATAATGTGCCTTCTTCCATATTCCGTCAATTGTATGCAAACCGAGCCATTATAAGTCCATACATCATAAAATTGGCCCAATTTCTTCAGCGCAAAACATTTTCGGAAAAGCCTTCGATAGACGGGGCAAAGCATTCGTTTATGTACAATGAATCATTCAGGCCCAACTTTTTAATTAGTTGGTTGATTTCTTGAAGCTTCTTTTTACGGTATAAGATGTTTAGGCATGTTTCCTTCTGACAAACTTTACTATTCCCTTCTTATCCTTTGACGGTAAACGATGGGAGGCTTTTAATTCATCAGGTGACACAGGACAGCCTTGTGAATACCGAGCATCTTCTCTTCAACATCTTGGCAAGCAATGTTACTTAGAATTCCGGAAATTTCAATGCACTCACGCCTTGAGTATTGAGTGCTAGCATCACACTTCCTTCCAAAGGCCACGATGTTTTCTGCAAGCGATTTGTTGGCCAACCTGCTTTGCAACAGCATACGAAGATTCCAAAACTTCAAGCTTTCGAGACTGTTCTGTCTACTTTTGTGCTATTTTCCAAGTCAGTTTTGAACATCCTTACCACCCCAACCAAATCTTGAAAATTCTGCTATATCTGGTTCAGTTTTTCTTCGGTAATTTCTTGGACTTACATGGCGTACTTAATAACTTGATCCGTTGAGAGCTTCTCCAAGGCTTCACGTGGAAGTGGAGGCACTTTTTTCTTTGCAGGGTAAAGTTGACACCACCCAAGCAGAGATCAAAATCTTTTCATACGTCCGACCTGTACGACTGCCAACCAGATGATCTGACAATCAGATTAGTCGCTTTCAAGTGCAATGTAAAACTCAATCCCAGAAAGTGTATTATGCCTAACATTTAGATGAAACTAGCAATAGTTGACACTATCTGCCTCGCTTTGCACCTAAATTATTGTTCTCACATCTATGAATGTATACTTAACCATTCTTTGGAACCAAAACTTCTGCTAGGCGGTGTATTTTTCAGCGTACATGGGAAGTAATTTTAACTTTCTTCGTTGTTAGCATTCTAGGCACTTTGGTACAAGCTTTTTTGATAAGCACCAGCGCTATAAGTACCATCAGCTTCTATTTCATCAAATATCTAAGCACCTGCAAAGCACCACCCCAGCCTCAGGCTCACTTATTCCCTCCATTAATTTCTCTTTTTTTCAATTAAGCCTTTCGTAAATAAAAAGGGGCTTGATTTGCACAAGGTGCAATAATTTCACTGCAACCTGTAAAAACTAGAGTGCATACAGCCCCAAAAGCCTGACAATTTTATTTCAAGCGTTGCTATTGCCAATTTAGATGATTCATAGATGATTTACATAGGCACCACTTAAGCACCAGTTGATGCTGGAATTGTCAAAATTTTAAGCACTGCTGAGGCTCATTTTCGAGTAACTGGTGCTTAAAGCGCGTATTTTGGAAGTTGCAGTGTTTTTTATAAATCAGTTCGAATTAAAAAATGCACAGAGGATAAACATAAATATTTAGGAGGCTATGTCAGTTCATGCAGTCGATTAATTGTGTTTCCTTAAAACGTCCCATCAAGGAAGGTCAGCTTCGAACATAAAAAAAAACGTCGAATCTAGTGTATAGCTACAATTATGCATGCGAAGCACAGAATTTCTCTTATTTGGTTGTCTGATGATTCTGCCTAAATTCCAATAAAGGGTTGACATTAACCTTGACGTTTAAATCAAGTGTTTTCCTTTGATAAGGTCACTTTAAAATTTGCATGTATTGGCGAGTAGATCGATCAACCGACAGCTTCTGAACACGTGCGATTGACAAAGCCTTCAAATTATTAGTGGCACGTGCTCTCTGACATGCTGCCTGAATCATAAATTACTTGACTTGTTTTTCCAGGGGTGTCACGCACATTATATGCGTACTTCAAATTATTAGTGCCTGAATCATAAATTACTTACATTATATGCGTACTTCTCTCGTATCAAGAAACCCGAAAATATGTGCTCACCATCTTTTAATACAACTTAAAAGTGCTGTTTTAGGCCCCAAATAAATTTCTAAAGAAGGCTGCATGCCCCTCAGCCGATACTTCTTATGTACACTCAGTTTTATCTAATATTGTCGTCGTCCTTTACATGAACCCCCTGAAGACTACGAATACGTCACACATGCAGACAAACTTGATCAAGTAAATTCTCTCAAAGTGCAACGCTGATTGGGAAAACACAAACTCAAATCCAGTATGCTACACCTACGCAGGACAGACCATATGCCTCGCTTACGCTCGGCCACAATTCATAGATACACCTTCTAAGTCGGTCTCAAGCAACTAAGAAGCTATAGACAAGACTTCGACACAACAGACTGAATAAGAAATGGCAGTCGATTAAAGTAATAGTCAAAATAACTCGAGCTCTTTGAACGCTTTCAATCCAGAGATTAATACTGGTTGGAGATGTTTAATCCTAAGTGACTCTTTGAAAAGAAGAGTGTTCCAATTACTGTCCTGAGCAATTACTTTGACAGTCTTTCTAGTTTCATCGATCTGGAAGTCCCTGGCCCCGTAAATAGTTGCATGGGAATTTCACATCATATTCAGGATCAATGCAGAATAAGTCTTTTGTGTGTTGAAAATCTGAGCAAACGTCTAGATGATTCTGCTTTTCACTTCCTTTATCGTCCCAGCCATGTTCACCAGTTTTTTCATGTGGTATTCGTTGTGTTGCCAACATGCCACAAGGGAACCTTTTTTGGCGGATACTTTTTTGACGCATGTCAAAATGATTTATTTTTAGTTTCCGCGAGAACTTATGTTGGCAAATGAAATGATATTATAATAATGACGAAAACTTATTTTGGCGACTATCGGATTTTTCAAAATTTGGCGAGAATTTATTTGGCGGGCCATGGAAAAATCACAACAAAAATCAACTTTCAAAAGTTCCTTTTGTATCATGAAAGGGCTTATAAATCGCAACTCTAATAGACTAGATAAATGTCTCGACGGGAAACTATGGTATATGAAATTTCTACGTTGAGAAAGGAAATGATAAATTTCAAAAAAATTCTCCAAAAACTGTCTTCCGTAAATTCTTCAGGTGATTTATTTTTGTGAGCTGCAACTTTTCTAATTTTAGCGATAACTAATTTTGGCGAACCGCCTTTTTTTTCAGTCTGGCGAGAACTAATTTTGGCGACTCATTCTTTTTTCAAATTTTGACGAGTACTAATTATGGAGAAGTTTGGGTCGATTCGCCAAAATTAATACTCGCCAAAAAAAGTTCCCTTAAGGTAGTTGGCACCACAACATGGACAGGAAGATGGACAGGAAATTTCATATACTACAAAGACGTGCTGAGCAATGGTGTTTGGTCCTTTGTTTTGGTAAAGTATGACATTTTAGTTGTCGGAAAACTACTCTGCCTTAAATATGTGACGGAATTTCCATGGTCATGAATTCATAAGCTGTTCACCTTTGTTTCCTAGATACCGAAAATTCAGAAAAAGAATTTTGTCTGGCTTTGTTGCCTCATTCACAGAGTAGCTTTCCGATCGATCGTCAGTCACTGATTTTACGATGGAAGCAGCAATATTCTACGGAAAACCTTCCGAGAAGCCAACTTCTATTGTAGAAAGCTCATTCCTTAGCTTAGATGCACGATGCACTAGACATACGCTTAGTGCGATTAGCTATAGATCTTATTCAGGCTGTTTTTGTGCGAACAGCTTTTGTAGCCAGAAAAGTGAACATACTAGCCAGTGTGAGTATATAGACACGTCATCTGGAGCTGTCGAGATGTCAAGAAAATGTGGAGTTTCATTTTTGAAAGTATCAACAGTACGACAAAACAAAATGCACTTTAAATCTCCACTGTCACTGTCAGCATCTACTGTGACCATAACAATTAGCAGCTAATAAGTAGGTAAGCTATGATTGGATTTGCCGCACACCTGAGTCATCACTAAGGGGCAATAAATTTAAACAACTGTTAAACAACTTTCGGGGCGATTTTTAGCAACTTGTTAAACAACATTTTGAGGCGAAATGAAAAATCTGGATTGTTTACAAAAAAAATTCTTGCCCAGCTTGTTGTGTCAACTATGTAGGCAAAACACAACGAACACCACATGAAAGAACTGCTGAGCGTAAAGCAGAATCATCTAGATGTTTGCTCAGATTTTCGATACACCAAAGACTTATTCTGTATTGTACCTGAATATGATGTGAAACTCCCATGCAACTATTTATGCTTAGTTTACATTACTACGTTTTGCTCGAAAACGGAGCGATTTTCCGTTTTGAGTTCAAAACGATTATATCAAGTAGTAGGTCATTAGGAATCCATTAGCGGTTCGAGAAATCTAGTCACTACTATATTGTTGAAGCTCGATGTTCATTTGCTGGAAGACGAAGGTGCAGAGGTCGCTCAGGTTTTTTAATGTACAGCTATTTTGCAGGCTATCCGACCATCTACTAAACTTGCACATCAATAGTCCTCTGCTTTGAGAAGAGCGGTCGTGAAATGCACGAAGTGTGCAAATACGCGGTTCTTATGAGGGCCAAGGAACTTCTGGTGATAGAAGTTCCTTGGGCTCACAAACAGTAATCGTTTCACAGTGAGTCTCACGATTATTTCCGATTGGAGTAGTTTCCTTCGCAGCAAGTTTGTAGGGGGGCAACTTTTAACCTGGGTGCCAAGCTATGAGGTTATCACTCTACTCCGCTTCGAATCAGCTCACAAACGAAAATTTTCTCTACCGAACAAGCCTGGTTCATTCACTAATCCGTATTCACATGTTTACACTACAAAAACGCACCTCTTTTCATACGGATTGCATCCTACATTACGGGTTGAAATGCGTTTTGGCCGCTCCGTTTTCGTAAAATCCGAGACAATAGATTAACCACAAAATGAGGTCGTTAAGCTGCCGCAAGTATAAACGCTTAACGTTTTGGGGGCGTTTTCCAGGCCCAAAACGGATTGATGTAAACGGGGATTAAAACTCTTGCCAATACATTACATCATCCCACTAACACTTAACCAACTAGCTTGAAATTGCACAAATTAACCCAGATCATTAAAATTATCTTTAAGTTTTTTGATTTGTAATTGTGTGCAGCACACTCTGCTTCTCCATTATCTTGAAATGCCTGGGGAATCCCTGAAAACACATAGCCAGCTGCATATCTCAAGCGCACGCACCACCTTGCTTGCTTGGTAGGTTCCCTTTGGCCATTAATATAATTTGAGAACAACTAGCGTAGAAACAGTTCCCAGCAGAGAAATCAGAATTAGAACAATTATTTGGTCAAGATGAGACACACAGGAAGATTGAAATTCATTGCTGAGTCGCGAGCAGGTGGTACCGACACTTACCTGAATAGAGCAAGATGGCGCAACTGAATTTGAAGGCAAGCGATTTGAATGCAACCGGTGACAAAGTGGAATAGAATTTACTCGCCAATATAAACAGATTCTCACTACACAAGTGTGTGATCATTCGATTGCATGAAGTATATGTCGCTTGATGTGATTCGTGAAAGCTGGGTTGTGTGCAGCAAAGGGAGCGTTGAGAAACGATCAAGGAAAGCATGCCTTCCGGAAAAAAGTGAAAAGTTAAAGTAGGGCTTCCCAGACCTGACTACGAAGTGGATGATCATGATAATCTTACCAAAATATTGTGCCAATTTGCTGGGAGAGCTACTCAATGCATGTCACTTCCAAAGTGTGCTGACTGTCCATAGAAAAATAATCTCTGCATGAATGATGCATGAGCTACGTTGCCTGCTTCCCTGGGAGAGCGTATTAGTCCATGTTCTGGTGTCTTATTTGTTGTTCACGAAATGATATGTCCACTAGCAGAAAGAAACAAGAAAGCAGTCACAAGTCTGCTGCAGAAGAAAACTCGGTGCGTATTGTAGACTATACTGCCTAGATGTTAGACTAGAAAAGTCATCCCTAGTGTAAAGGAATCGTGATGTTAATACACATCAAATTCAAAACTTCGAAGGGACGACTAGGAGTTCTTGGTACTGCCCGCTGCAAAGCTCTTCTCATCTGCAAGTTGAAATTTCGATGTGCAGTACGAGAGATTATAGGGGCGTCAAACGTACCTGCTTGCCAAAGCTCCTAGTCTGTTCTTCAGACTGCTTTAATTACATAACATCACTTTCTGCATTGTATGGCACAACCTGCCTGGGTGACTTCAAAAGAACAGATATCCTAGTCTACCTAGATGTATGTGAGTTAGCTATATCGCAGTAGGTGGAGCAATTAAGACATTGGGTAATGAAACTGTTCAGAGAACACTGAAGCATAAACCAAGACAGCTAGCTCCACCATGGTCATAGCGTAGTGTGGCACGTTCGCTGATACTCTAGGGTGCCTGTTCGGAATTCCAGGACATACAGTTTCCTCAAGCACAAAGAAAATGCCTCACGAAATGCCTTGCTTTGCCCATGAACTACAATTGTCATCAGGACATATCTAGGCAAAAAAGCACACACTTTTCCCTTTAATTTGAAGGGCCTGGGTTAATAAAAAATAAAGAAATGTGGACAATATTAAATCCGAATTAATGAAGACGAAAAATGCAAAGACTGTTAAGCAAAACAAGTCTTATGGACACAGCAATGAAAGATAACAGCTATGTTCAATAAACAGGGCATCATGCAAGCAACATATATATGCAAATCATATAACTATCTGTATGAAAAACATTAGGTGATATCTGCTCCAAATAAGAAGGGATTTAGGTGAGGTATATTGAATCCCTGTGAACCAAATTCCATGAGCCAAAATTCCCTTCTGCGGATCATTGCATGCGACCAAAACAAACTGTGGACAAAAGTAGGTTACAAGCATCATCTTTCACACTCACAAATGTATCAAAGAAAAGAACAGCACGACAAATGAAATGGGCAGCTACAACAATAACATGATCAGCTTGGAACACTCACTGAGGATTCACCCCTTACCGAGAATGCTTGAACAACAAAAATGCTTTCTATTTATTTATGCTACGTATTCATTATATCAACACTGATAGAAAAGCTACTAAGAGGATTGAACTAGGCAACTACCACCAACAACTAATTTGATACTGCTTGTGAGTTGCTGCAGCGACCTCCATTTGTACACAGAATCACATTATTTCCCCAAAAGAACCAGGAAGCTTAAAATATGCATAGAGTCTGACTAAGGGCAAGTCCATGGGAATGCTGACCAGATCATCATTTTTTCAAAACATTTACATTGCTACTTTATGGGCACAATTTCAGAGTCAACACTACTTGATCACATATCGAATTCATATCATTCATTGAATTACACACGAATGGCTTGATGCATTGGAATATATTTCCGCATATAGTTGCTAATGTGTATTTAATTGTCACAGTACCGTAATTTGATAATAAGTCCATTGGCTAGTAACGTAATATAAGTAGTTTGCGTATGTATAGAACACAGGAATCAAATTCCAATAAGAGTGCCTTGATAGATGCAGAGATTTATGTTCATTGGTCACTATGTTAACATTGAGTGCAGCGACATGTTTGGGAGTCCAACAAATACCTCCGATTCCAAGCATATTAACTTGACAGCCTCACACAGAAAATCGACTGGCATACTTTGATGCCAAGCGACAGCCAGGTTGAGTAACTAACATATTACCTCAGAGAGCAAGATCAGATCGAAGTATCATTGAGATAAAATACTACTTAAGACACCTCAATTCATACCAAGCACATCACTTAACATTCTACAAAAAGTTCTTTGCATTAGTCCCTACGCAGTACTTTACGCATTGAAGGTAGTTGACGCCATTAGCAGCTAAACTAACATCAATAGACCAAGAGATGGTTAGTGAACACACTTGCTTCCAAAAGACATGTTTTTAACTTCACGATTTCCCTCACACAAACATTCTGACGTTCTTCTGTACAATCGCAACTGCATAACACATTACATCCACTGACATTGAACAGTCGTACAAAAACACTTAAGATTTAGTGTTAAGCAGTACCAAAACTTTGCAAGAAAGCCACAGACTCACCACTGCTTTCTTGTTCTTCACTCCCATCATCGCAAACATTTGCCACAAGTACTCTTAGTTGAATGTAGACAACAGGAGCTGTATACTCCTCGCAGTCCTCTTTGACCATTACCATATCAGATGACTTGCAACTTGTTTCAGTAGGTGTTCTTGCAGAAGATGACAATGGACAACTATCGTCCATAACACTGCTCTCTTTCAGTAACAACTCACAACATCACAGTGATGGATGACACTTCATGTGAGGTACTGATCTACTGATGATATCAAGAAACACTTTGTAGAATAGTAGAGAGCAGAATAGAAGTAACCAGTTGTACAGCTAGCAGTGCTTCCAAACAAACTTATCGAGCGGAAAATCTTAACCTGGTGAGATGTACTCAAGCCTATAGAGTCATGAACGAACTACCAGCTACAAACACTAAGAAACACGTCATAATAGAAGTTGAAATTATGAGCAGAGATTCCATGAACAGATCAGTCATGGATGGTCCTCCACAGAAAAATATATCCAACTGACGAACTCCAGGAAGGTACTTCTAGTGACCTCCTGGCAATTCTGGAGCCCTGTCAGCATAGTTACTAAGTTAACCCAATTTGCACTGGGCCCTTGGACAGTACGTTAGTCACTGAAGGGGGGGGGGGGTTAAATTATCCCCCTACCCTAATTTCTGAACAAAGCATGATGAAACCGTGAAATTTGGCACAAAGGTGAAGGAACATGTGTAGTTTTAGAAAATGGCCTAAGAGTCTGATAAAAAGTTCAAATTTTGCTGACGTCAGCTAAAATTTCCACCTATGTACGCGAAATTTCGAAAAAGTTGTCCAAGATTTTACCGGACCATAAAATCTGAACCACTAACGATTTTTTCGCCAAATTTGTTTTAAATTTCTCTAAATAATGATTACTTTCATATAAGTATAGGTTATTCATCCAGTTTTTGCTATCTTTATAGCATTTTTAGCAACAGGAAGTCAAAATCTGGGTAAAAATTGGTCCAGAAAAACTTGGAAGACGAAAAAGTTTCAAAATGGTTCTTATTTCATCTTATAGCCTATAAAATTATAACATAAGTCACCAAGTTTCAGCTCCCAAGCTTTTGCTGTTCAGGAAATATCGCAAAAAAGATTGCCAGGGGGCTAATTTTACCCAGTGCAAATATGGTTAACCAAGCCGATGTGTCTTCTATACAACCAAGCACTTTAAAGTATCATACACACCTGGTTTCTCAACAGGTTACATATCTGATGAAAAGAACCATTAGATTTCAATATGGAAATCCCAATAAATATAAAATCACTTTCATGTGTTTTCTAATCGTATAATAATTATGATACCTCACATTACACTTCCACTCAAAAAATAGCTCACCAAATTTATCTCCCAATCACTGAATAGGAGAGCTATTCTAGTCAACTCAGACACTTGAAGGAAGTGCTCACGTCAAAGAGAAAAAAAATCATTGACAGGACATTATCAGGGCTTATTTGCGCCCTATGCTGCCATCGACTATCGAACGCAAGAGGTTGCCCCTGAGGGTTTAAAGCAATAACATCTTTAGAAAAACATGAAAAAAGCTGCCTTTTTTCTGGAAATTGAATCCGTGCCCTGGCATTCTAGAATATGCCCTGGTTATTTGAAAAATTTTATGCACATTCTACAGCAGTCAGGGCCTCTAGTCAATATACGCCGCTTTAAGCAATAAAACATACTTCTCTTTGTATTACGTATCCAAAGACAACTTTAAATACATCTTGGAACCGATTTAGAATCTACTGATTGAAATCTACATCTTATCCAAGACAGAATCGAAGAACATATTTGACAAGCAAAATTAAATGTCACCGCATTAGTGGACAACCACAAACTCAATCACAAACCATCGTGTCACACCATTTGCAAAAATAATGACATAACACAGCTGATCATTCAGAATATAATAAACACAAGTCCTTACTGATCAGGCCTTCGTTTACCTTCATCTTGCTGTGTGCAATCGAATACAACAGTCAACCCTTCATTGATTAAAACAAGAGAACCTTAAGAAAAACGTACAAAAACTTCCACTTTGTGTGAAAATCAAATGCATTCCCTGCCCATCTAGAATGCGCCCTGATGATGTGCATAACAAAACAACCTCAAAGGATTACTT
>JAOBRC010638675.1:0-10757 GCA_027575255.1 Scolionema suvaense
AGCAGACCAGAAAGTTTCTCCAAGCAGGGCAGGTATGTACAGGATACCTCCCATCACTTTGCCGTACTTGTCCTGTAAAGGGTCGATCATGGTGATGTAACCGCTGTTCCTCATCTTCCTTGCAAACAACAAGCCACCTGATTGGAAAGAAAAACGAATAGAAAGTCAAGTCATTTGCAGAATACGATGCCAAAAAAATAAAAGAACCTCGCGAAAATAAGATTGCTTACTGTTGCTTACTATTGCTTACTATTGCTTACTATATAAGATTTCTTACTAGTGAGGGATTGCAAACAGGGAAAGTCGCAGCCAGAGGGGAAACGATACGTTTGACGAATGTGATAGAACTCAGAAAATTGCATCTTAATTTACAGTAAATGGTCATAGATTCTGAATTGTGAAACTTCATTTGTGAACATTTTCAATGCTATTGAGGCTTTAGTGCCACAACGCAGAAACGTGCGCAAATATAGCACTTTGTTGAAAGCTACAAGTTTCAATGCGAACACTGAGACAGGTTTTTTGTATCCATGTTTTATTTCTAGCAGGCAGCTTCTAGCCTCACAAATGGCACAAATAGCACTAGTTTTCTCGTTTCGGTCTCGATATCCTTTAGGCCCAAAGTGGGTATTTGACACACTCCATTGTACTGATGCTGGCCTTTTCTACCATCAACAAAAAGTAACGATATTTACTTGATCATACATCTTGTGGAACAGAAAATGTTGCTCAAAAGAAAGTTCTACCCATGAATTATCTATTACTAACTGAAAAGAGCGTTTTTCTGAGCAAAAAATGAGGAATTTTCGTCCTGGTGGCTAAAATTTTCTCCGACATATTCTTCTCTAATAAGCAACAAGGTAGCTAACGATATAGGTTCCTATTCTCCGAACAAGCATAGAAAAACCGAAGATAAGGCAAACATTCCTTACCTATAGCTAAACTTGTAGCATAGCCCCATGGTGCTTGAGCCCAAACCAGCCCACTGTTGTAGACGGCTTCTGCGGTACCATTGATGTAGCCACCGCCAACCCAAGTCGCTGTAAGAAAGTTGTAGGATCGTGAAAACCTTAGGCACTGACACATCCTTTGTTCCTGCACAAAACAATGTTAGACTGTTTGGTCTGGGTTCAGCAAGGTGCTAGAAATGTACAATAATCATGAGTTCTTTGTTCTTCTTTGACTGTTCAAATCCTCATGAGCTCGCCTGTTTTCTTTTGGGGAAAATTATTTCAGGGTATAATTTAAATCTTGCCAATTCGCAATCATTTATTTCTTGAAAAATTTGGTACAGACTTGCAATCAGATGTGGGATCAGTTGAAAATTTTCCCCGTATTGGGAAATAAAATTTCTCATATCGGAAGAAGAAAGTCTTGGGTTCCCGAGTATTTATGCTCGAAATTATTTTTCCTCTTTTGAGATTTCAAACCGCATTATGGTTAGTTACCAGTCTCTTTAGAGATGCATGTTCAGCAGCCATCAAAGCGGCAGGTGTCTGTGCTGGGATGCTGGATGTAACTTGTGTGTATCTTCTGTAATTCATTTCAGAGCCAGATTCTGCTGATCAGTTTACAGCGAAATGTTTGCATTTCGCAGAAAAATAAGACTTCAGAGCTTGACTACCGACATGATCGACGGTTATATGTCGCGGTCACGGATTTTGAGCCCCATCACTTCTGATGTCCCTTGCCCTGAATTGCATAAACTACCAAAAGTCCTTTCTACAGTGATCCTCCACAGACACAATGTCTGTCTGAAGTTGCTCACTCCCGTTGCAGCAGTTGTCCGCGTTGGAAGGTGGGTTGGCACCCAGGTGGGTGATATCACTCAAACCTGGAATCTACCATGAAATCTGCTTGCCATCATAAAACCAGCACAAGTAGACCAAGTTACTTACCCTGAGACTTCATCCAGTACATTGAAAGATTTTTATTTAATATTAGAAAAAGCCATGGGAACCTTTTTGGCTTAAAAGCTGAGATAACAGCATTTTTGGTACTGGCCCAGGACTGTGGGATAGTTGTAAGCTATTGGCTGAGTTGTTCATTTCTGCTGTTGTAGAGCATCAAACATGCTCTTACTTGCAGGGACATTGTTCTTTATAGTCCTCAAGCGCTCACCGTGTTCATGACTGGTCGAGTAGTTATTATTTTAGACGCTCGAAAACTTTCAATGCAATTTTCTGACCGGTCTATAAAAGACTATGTAAAATACCCGTTTTGCATGTTTTTCGCCCAAATTTAAACATATGTTCCAAACTTTCCCCTCTCCATACCTACCTGCCGCGTTTCTTTAGATGCCAAGGAGATCTCACAGCTGCCCATGATTCCGTGAACTCGTTCCATAGAAGCGTGTTTACCAATATTGTTCATGCGATAGCAGGCGATCATGTCATACCCCCATGTCATAGTGTAGTGGAGGCACTATACTCTCGAGGGAGCTTACAATCTCACCACTTACTATAAAACTATTACAAAAGATTTTAAGACTATCTGACATAAACTGTAGTATTGGCTCTAGCCTCATACAACACTCTTCACGATTTTGATCATCGTGTAGGGTCTTTGCATCAGAGCACGATTTGCTGTCCTGTCGTTCATAATTATTCCCTGCAAGCACATATTCAGCTGACTAGACGCATTGTCAACATAATCTTCTCGTGTTGGCCCAATCTGTGAAGTCTGCCTAATAAATTATGCGTCAAATTCTGCGTTTGCATAATCAGGTAACAATAGAGCATGGAGAACTAGCGGGACCGCAAAACAAGCACCGATGCAAAGACCCTATGCGATCTCTCAATGGTGGGGTCTTGCACGAAGGTTATATTGGCTCCAGCTTGTTAGCTACTCAGAAGCTATCGTAAATCTTTTCACCAAGTTCAATATGGCTCAGGAAAACGAGATTTTAAAAGTTTATTAGTGACCCTAAACTGCTCAAAATAACAAAAACCCATTAAACATTACTTCATTTATATAAAAAAAAAACATCGCCAATTTTTGTAGTTTCAATCACTTACGAAACTACTTGTTGCAGACCTGGCAATGAAGATCGACACGTTGCCAGTTGATTATCGTCCTAAATAAGAAATGTTATACGACACAAACAAACACATTGATACAGAATGACTATCTGATAACACTAGCAATCAAAAGACGTACAAACAGCTGGTGCAAAATGCATATTTTGAATTAATGCTGCATCAGAGAAGTATAGTCTTAACTTGGTGTAACCCTATACTGCTACTAAACCGCAGATTGAGAACGGGATAGCAACAAAACTCGGTCGATTTTCGTCAAGTTTATACTAACACTTTTTTTCAACCAAAGCAGTCGGTGGATTTCGACGTAGAGATAATCAGTGAGGATTTATGACAGAATGAGTTGCGAAATTCCAAATACTGATTTAATCTTTGTCGTTGGGCAGTGTCTCTAAGCTCATTCCATCAGATGACTGTTGTTCCATGATTGTTTAGTCAACCTTCATTCAGGTATTTTGTAGGACTTTGCTTACCAAACTTAATCAAAAAGCATTTAGCGCTGTTCGGCGTAAATGTAAGTGAAAGTCACATGAATTCAACTTCGTAGATACGAGTACGAATTTTATTCGAAATTTGGGACAATTTCGCTAAATTTTCGAAAATCGTGGAAGATTTCCGCGCTTAAGGTAGTTTTAATCAAAACTTTCTTCCGAACCGTTATAGGATAAATATCACCAGAAAACATTTACTATGATAGTTATATAACAGGATTACGAACATCACTAACGTACCTCAGTTGTTAACTCGATTAAACTTAACAGTTTTAACATAGAATATGCGTCAATAGGAATTTTGTCGAGTAAATGTAGAATCTTCTGCTTATGCCTGGGAAATAGATTAAACTTTGGCACCATTAATTAATCCTGTAACAAGAAGTCAAACAAAGATTTCTAAAATTCTACGGAACATCCTCTTACCAAATTCATTTTTTACCAGCACGAGAAAGCAAAGTGAGCTGTCCTTTGGTGAATTATACACGACTGACTTGTCTGAGGTCTTACACTTGTTGAATTTGCTATTATTAGTCGCTTAACAATGCTTTTGATTCCATGAGATTTACTCCAGTAAGCAAGAACCAAGTTGTTATGAATGAGAACCATCTTCAGCTCGCGATTCTGATCCACGCTATTGTTTCATAACATTTTGCAGTTAATTCCAGCATAATCTCCTTGTTGAAAAGCAATAAATGAATGGGAAGAAATTTTAGCGGGAATTAATTTTCGCGCTTAAATTATTCGGCCATTTTTCAGGAATTAAATTTCGCGGCTGAACACTTCTCGTAAATTTTGGAGAAGTTAGCTATTTCCACATGAAAATAACATTTCGACCTTTGTTCCAAGGCAATTGATAAAAGAATGTACTGTTTCTAAGGTTTTGAGAATTTTTCTATATTTTTGTGGAATTAATTTTCGCAGTTCAATGGTGGATAAATTTCGCGGGAATTAATTTTCGCGGTAGATCATCTTCGGAGGCAAAAAAAGGAATTTGATTTCGCGGGTTTGCCCAAAAACCGTGGAATCTGAGAAATTTTCTTCCCTTTAGGTACATCAGGTCACCGCAGGCCATTGTCTCTCCTACAACAAAAAAATTTGTTCCGCTATAGATGTAGGACTAATCTTTGATGCACCCAAAAGGGGTCTAGTACAAGATTCCATACCAATTTGGGTCAAATTTGGGTGTCTGGTTGTCTGTTTAGGGGGCCATAACGAGTGACCGGACACTGCAATACAGTAGATGCATGGTATAAAGGCTGTCAGTGAAGGGCACATTGGTTGTTTCGACACTTCTGATGCCAAATACAAATGATACTAGGGAGGCAGATAGAAAATACCAAGTACGCCTGAAACAACCTTCCGACAGGGTGGTGTAAACTTTATTTATCTAGATATGTTTAGTATTCTCGAAGTGCTTTGGTCATGTGCCAATCTTCCTTTGTTTCTCATACCGTATATATGCGGGAAACCACTTGAAGCTAAACGTCACGTAGCATAACCATCATATGTAATCTGCCCGGGTCAGGTGTGGTCGGCGAGTTGCAGGCTGTTGAAGACTTACGTAAACATGTTGCAAGTAAAAAATGTAAGGAATTGGGAAAAACAACTGAGATTCCGAGCAATCCAATGTTAACAACTTAACTTGAGCGGGACGATGAAGCCGATTTTAATTTCAGACAAATGTTTTAGCGGTTCCAGAGAGCTTCTTGAAATTGTCAGTCAAATTCCATAATTTATCCCTTTTACATCAGGTACAGCCAGTATAAGAAATTATTACTGCAAACCGTTGACAAGGTCACCGTGCCTAAATATCATATCTGATCGTCTACTGTAAAACGTTCTGCGATTGTGGGAAAACTAGTCGGCTGGAAAGGCTTTTTTCGACCTACTTTAAGGGGAGAAAGTATTTGCGGAAGACAATTTTGCGGGGTTTATTTTCGCTATTTTTTTCGCAAAACCTGATAATAGTTGACCAATCGCAAAATTTCTTCGACAAAATTTTCATATTTAACCAATAGTAAAAATTTATTCCGCAAACTTTGAATAAAAAAACATTTAAGTATCAAGCAGTCCGGTTACAGTCGTCAAATCTTACTTTTGTCTCCTTTGACGCTATAAAAACCCGTGTACATCTTTCTTAACCCGATGAATGAAACGGAATAGTATCTTCTTCTTCTTCTTCTGTCGCAAAAATTTGTGCAGAACACTCAATTACAAAAATTTCTTTTGCAAAGTGCAATTTTTTTTTTTTTTTTTTTTTGGGGGGGCCGAATCTCGAAAATATAAGAATGGAAATTGTGTCAAGAACGTTTACGCAAGTAATGAACTACTTTTGTCGACTGTCTCGATGCAGTTTCTAGCAATTACATTAGTGGACTAAATTCTACGTCCTTTGTTCTCTAAATTAAAAGAAAGATTGCGAAATCCAAAGTCATACACCCATAAACAACCACTGTCACACCCTGCAGATGTTCTAAAATTGCCGAAATATGAATTTTTGAGAACAACAAGTAGTAATTCTCTCCAACATAGCTCAGCAAGTTAACTAAGATCAACCATTTTGCAGAAAAGATTCTCGCACATCGAATCGAAGAAAGAATACCTTATCGGATAAAACAATGTCGGACAAAATTTTCGTCACCCCTGGAAAATTCCGTCACTTTTGTCCGACAAATAATTTTGCCTGACGAATAATTCAGTCCAATTTTAATTTTTCTTTTTTATGGATTTTTCTAAGCAAAATTATGTCAAAAGATATAAAACATAAAACAGTTCTCTTTGGTTGTATTTGTGTGTTTTCGCATCATCGTGAAGTAGCCATGAGGGATTTGATTCAACTTTTGCTGCAAAGAATAAATTTCATGTTCTCGGGGTGAAAGGATTTTGTTCGCATGAACTTTTGGTCTGTAGAAAGTAACAAATATGCCAATAGTTGATGAAGACCTTCTTCATAAGCAGGAAAACAACTTTTAGCTAGGCTAATTTGTTGTTTTGTTTTGGACAACATTTTTCTTTGGACAAAACTATTTGCCGGACCAAATTTTCGTCACCTTAGAAAAAATTGCCCATTTGTGATTAATTTCGCAGGAGAAATTTTCGCCAATCGAGGGTTTTGTAATATCTTCTCGTGAAAATTTCATCTCTTAGAATGTTGTATTGCACAAATTTTTGTTACGTAGAAATGTATTTAGTTACCTTGCTACAAATGTTGGTAGGAGTCATTAACATCACATCAAAGCTTTTTACTAATTACGCAAGAGCAATGGCTGGCTTCACACGGAGGTTGTTATAATATCTACGTCAGAAATACTTTGAGTATAGGTATCACACGGAGGTTGTTATAATATCTACGTCAGAAATACTTTGAGTATAGGTATCACCGATTAAACCTACTTTGAAATACTGACAAATGTTTGACAGTAATATCTTCTGAACCACGGAAGTTTTTCACAGAAACTTCTTGAGCGGAGGTTTACAGGCCTGCTTTAGGCAGTCCGAACAAAACTGGAGAAACAACATTCGATCTTGAAACCATCATCCCATGGAAGCAATTTTTGAAATTCGAGTCTGCCCCCGGAAATGTTGTTCGAATTCATTATAAATAAATAAACAAATAAATAAATAGATAAATAAATAAATAAATAAATAAATATTTCAACAGCTTATCATATGCAGTCTTTCTCAGTCCTTCAGGTTGGGGAAGCAGAGCCGTTCTACAGTCACGTGATCGAGTCATGCCCATAAAAAGATGAAGATTCACTTTCACAAACAATAATAACAGTAAGATATATCGAGTACACACCTGTCATCGTAAATGATCCAATAAACAGACCAATACTTCGTCCTGCAAGAATAACTTCATTGGTCTCTTCTTTTCCTTTTGCATTTTTGTTCTTTTTCCTGGCAGCAAGCAAGCCAACAATCAAGATCAGTAGGTAGAAGATGATGATGCTGATGATACCAGGAATGTTCACCGCCATGGCTGTCTTCCAGCTAGCAAAATACAGATCTGCAATGTGAAATCCGCGTTCACAAATCCGCCAAGCATCAATCAACACATGACATTACCTGCGTTGCACATAATTATGTTAATTATTTCACCCTGTCGTTTGCCATCTAAAAATGGTGGCCGCTGATAGGAGATTAGGCACTTATAGAGGCTTAAGACAGGAAATGTGTTTGAATTAGTATTTAAAGTTAAAATAGGGTTCGTTGATCTGAGATCTTCAGGTTCCATTGGTCACGGACCAAAACGGACAATCGGTAAAATTCTGTATGGCGTTTCGGTGTCAAAGCTTTGCAGCAGATCAGTGTCATACATGGTAAATGGATCTCTGCTGATTGAGTGCCCACCAATACACAGCCTGTACATATGCTGCGTAAGCTGATCATTATAAGAACTGTGCAAGAAAATCTTCATAAAGCTGAAGCTCGTACAGCTAAGCTGACAGAGTTCTAGACAATGATGGCCAGTGCAATGGGATATTCAGAATTACGAACTTCACAGTCTGAAACTGTTTGGTTAGGCACAGGTGAAAGGTAGAAAAGTTGCAAGACATGAAGCCCTAGATTTGATAGAAAGTCAATCACCCATTTTTGATACTAAAGCCTGGTAGACACAATATAATGGAACACTTGTTATTAAATTGCAGATAGTGGAATTGGGAGGGATAAATAAAAGCGATGGATTGTATAATTTGTGCAATGTAGTGAAACAAAAGTGAATTGGCAGAAATAAAAGTATTTAGACCGTCCTTCTATCCTATGAATCTGCATGCTGCCAAGATTTTGGACAGCAACAATTTTAGCTTATTTATCATATACCATGCCTTTCCACCAGGTCATCAAAATATCGATGACGTGTGTTTGTTCTATGAAAATATATATTTGTCATTTCTACGTACATGCAATAAAAGCAAAACACCAGACTACATCTGAGGGGTAGATTTTGAGTTCTGCTACTAACCAAACTGTCACTTTGATTGAGAGACGGAATTTTGTCAGACTGCATATCCAGGTACCTACCATACACAGTTTTGTCTATCTAATTCAAACCAATATGATGCCGTTAACCCTGTTTTATTAGGGGGTAAAATTATACGCCCACTTTTAGGAACTTTCAGTCAAAAATGTTGTGGATTGGTAAAGTCCACATGGGGAAAATTCGCTGCGATGGAATGCAGGCTACCAACTCACTGCCCTATTCCTGCTAGCCAAAATCACATATCTAGCGATAAATCCTTATAGGTTATTGACTTCACTGAAGGGGCGGGGCGTTGGTACCCGTTTGAAAAAATTTTGAATAATTCTAGTACAGCTCTTGCTACGAACTGATTCATCTGCTAGATGCCTTGCAAGATCAACCTACTCTAATGTAATTCATTTTTGTAGAATTAATTTTTGCGGAACTAAATTTTGCACATTTCGGTACTTTTCGCAAAAATTAGTTCCGCAAAAGGCTCCAATTCGCTTGACCTAAGGAGGTTTAACTAAACCAACTTGCTGAACTATTGAGAAGACGGACGTAAAACAGATTTTTTAAAAAATTTTGACTAACATAGCTTGTGAACGCCCGACAGCTTGCATGAATAGTGACTTCTAGCGATCTCACAACTACGTAGCGGTTTTCGACCTTTTTTGACCTGGCGAAAATGAAATGGATGCCAAGATTTCACTTCTGGTCTTGATTTTATGCTTTCATCAAAGGAGGTGATAATTTTGAACGGTAGGCAATGGGAAGTGGGCGATTGTTTTGTACCAGCCGGTCTGGGAGCAGTCTAGATTTACCTTGTTAGAGGGATGTTTCCGAAAATGAGGAGGAATTTACAAAGGAAACATATTGGGAAATAAGTGAGCGTTCATTTGACGATTTATAGGTACAGCATACTCTTAATAAGTGATACCCCGGATAATTAGTACGCGGCCAAGTAATACGCGAGGTCCTCGGTCCCTTGAACTTCCCTACCCCTTTCAAGCACAAAAAACCTCCGGTTAACACTTATACCGGGGATAAGTAGTACGCGGCTATGTAGTACACTTTTTTCGGTCCCTTGAGACAAAATTTCAGATAAGTAGGACGTCGGGAGGAATGCTTTTATTATTTTTGAGAATGGAGACATTGCAATAGTCACTTTTTTGAAGACTTGCATGCCAATGTTTGCCTTTTTCGGAGATGGAAGGCATAGCTACAATCATGGACAAAATATTTGGCACAAAAGGCTTTTTTCAGCCAAAATCAAAAATACACTTTTTAACACTTTTGCTTGTAAAAGCACTTCGAATTGCAAGCGCTTCAAGAATTTTTTTGCAGGTGTTTAGCAACCTCTGTCTACAGTCTCAGTGCAGTTTCTAGCAATTTACGCTAGTAGACCGAATTCCATGCTCTTTGTTCTCTAAATTACCTGAAAAATTAAAAAACCTAAGCCACGCCCTAAAGCGAGCAATACCACACCCTGCACGTACCCTAGAAATGCCAAAACATGATTTTCAAAAAGTCAGAATTAGAAAGTCTCTCAAAGAATACCCACCCTACCCTGCCGCCCTGATGTGCGGCTTAACCTGGAACCAGATCCTACCATTCCTCTATACTGGAGCTGCTCGCTCTTAACCGTGTAGGGATCCTTGCTAGCGCTATCAAGCCACATCAATTTCGCACGATACAGACCAGCCATAGCAGCGATTCCAAACACAGTAACATTCACCACTGGATATGTGACAACAGGATTCAAGCTCACATAATATATTCGTGATACCAGCATAATAACATATCCGTTGATCAAACCCCAGAAATGCAGAGATCTGAAGAGAAATACAAACTTGAGCTCAAGGGAAAAGGCGAGCAGCCCCCTATGCAAAGAAAGAGGATCTGGTACCAGGTTAGTGCGGCTCGGTACTTGTCGACCTATTTTCATTTACTCGCGGTATGGAACATGGCAAAACTGCGCATGCGTGCCAAAATATATTTTGACCCGGGCTGTAGCATTGTTCGGATAAAAAGTTTAGTGCAAAAGCATCTAGGATTTTCCCAAGATTAAGGAAATTCCGGTGTTCTGCAGAAATGATTCAGCACCATATCTCGATAACTACGATAGGACAAATGAAGCTTTTGAACAAAAATCTTACATAACTACGAGGAGATTCAGATTATGCACCTACAATCTTAGACAAAAATCTTTGCCAAAACAGTTTGGCGAAGATATTTTGTCAAAGATTGTCTGAAAATTTC
>JAOBRC010638786.1:0-10757 GCA_027575255.1 Scolionema suvaense
TCCTTCGATCAAAATACCATTAAAACAATTTATGAACTAACAGCCACCGAGGATAAGAAGAAGCGACGGTGAATATCAAATGAAGTCGAAATAAATCCGTGGAAAGTATTATTCATATAGTGAAAATTATCATTTAATTTATGCTGTGAGCTATATAATGAGATAAAAGATATATTTATATGGATGTTATTTAGTTTGGAAGAGTATTTGGCGTTTTTATTGTAATTTCTAGTCACATGAAATGTGCGACGAAGATGCATATGTGTCAATTTTTTCTTCTTCTATGAACAGAGAAAATGGAAAGAGAGCAATTATGAAATGAGGTGAGTTATTTCTAGTCGTTCTTTTGTTTTGCAAGAGTTGCAGAGAAAGGGACGTCGCAGTAAACCTCTTGCTTAACCGGACCGTCTCCGCTAAGTTGCAAAAAAAAAAAAAGAAGAAAAAGAAAACAGAAAATCTACTAGAATGCACTGAACTCCTTCTTGATATAGCACATTTTTTCTTTAGATGAAACAGAGAACCAACGGCAGAAGCAAAAGTCTCTTACAAGTTTTTGAGATTTCACGAGAAAACATTTCTTATCGGTTTTCTTAAATACAATAAGTTTGTGAAGTCCGAAAACTATTCCCCTCTTCATTGAACCAAGTAAACAATGCATCCAAGTCATAATATAATAACTGTCCATCAAATAGCAACTGCTGTAATTGTGATTCCTTGCGACTAATGTGTTAACCCTATCCCAAGCTGGCTTTTTTGGATCAGCGAAAGGCTGGAAGAGGGGAGGGGGAGGCTTTTTGCCCGCGGCCGTAACTTCTGCTTTAGAGCAGCTTTGAAGCTGAAACTTGGTGTGTACACGCTTTTTTCATAAGCAACGACATTTTTAAGTTCAGGCTCAGCTGTTGATGACCCAGCCTAAGGTGTTGCTTAGGTGTTGCTTGATTTTAAATTAGTCCTTTGCAAAATGAACTCTAATTTATTACTTTGGATACCCATATTCAACGTGCTATTTTATAGGCTATAAAAAAGGAGATATTTCGAAATTTTTTTATCTTCCCTGATTTTTGGGACTTTTTTGTAGGTACATGAACCAATTCTTGCGCAAATTTTGACTTTCACTAGTTAAAAACACAATAAATATAGCAAACACTGCTTTAAAAGTCTATGCTTATAGAAATTAATCATTATTTTAGATAAATTTAAAGTCAACTTGAGGAAAAATGCTTTGGTGGTTCAGATTTTATGGTCCGGCAAAATTTTGGGCAATTTTGTAAAAAAATTTTACTTACAAAGTCGGAAATTTTTGGATGACGTCAGTTGCACAGGTTCCTTGGACCGTACGTGTTCGTCACAGAGGAGGGCGGGGGGGGGGGGATAAAACTACCCCCCCTACCCTAATTTCTGAATAAAGCATGGTGAAACCGTGAAATTTGGCATAGAGGTGAAGGAACATATGTGTAGTTTTAGAAAATGATCTAAGAGTTTGCTAAAAAGTTCAAAATTTTGCTGACATCAGAAAAAGTTTTGGCCTACAACCCCGGACAAAAGTAAAGTGAACAAATACTCATTTACTCTTATTATCCGTCAGGAGCTTGACTTTCTCATCCCCCTTCCCCCACCAACAATGTTGTTGACTTGAAGAATAAACATCTAATGGCTTATACTGATATCAGAGACTCTGAGCAAGATGGTAGCTTTATCAGCCTATCACAATGTGGCGATCTGCACAACAGGTCATAAATGAGGCAAACATTATCGAAATTAAACATGAAATACTAGTGTACAAACTAAAACCAACATCGAAAGTGGGGGTGGGGGGGGGGGGACGCGAGCGGAAAAGATGCGCAACATCACTTACAACATAGGTTTTACCTTACGAAATGAATCTGTTAACTTACCTTTGTCCGGGGTTATTGTATGTGCACGAAATTTCGAAAAAATTGCCAAAAATTTTACTGGCTCATAAAATGTGGACCGATAAAGCTTTCTTCTCAAATTTGTTTTAAATTTCTCTAAATAATGATTACTTTCTGTTAGCATGGGCCATTCACGCAGTTTTTGCCCTTTCCATAGTGTTTTTAGCAACAGGAAGTTAAAATTTGGGTAAAAATTGGTCAATGAACCTACCAAAATATCCCCAAAAAGCTGGGAAGACAAAAAAATTCAAAATGGTTCTTATTTCATCTTATAGCCTATAATATTATCTTAAGTCATCCCGTTTCAGCTCTTAAATATCAACTGTTCAGGAAATATCGCAAAAAGTTTGCTAGGTGGGTAATTTTAACTAAATGTAGTTTCTGAAAATAGAACAAAATTTGCCCTATTCAGCAAATTTTTTGATGATGTCAGCGTTTTTTCTGCAAAAATGGACAAATATCGGGCAAAATCGGGCAATAGTTTGGCAACTGATAAAAGCGGAACCAAAATAGATTAGGCACTATGCTATATAGCTTGTTAGAATCCTTATTTATATGACTTTTAAAAGAGCATTGAATAGGTACCTCATGCAAAGTATTTTTCTTGTAGCAAAACAAAACACAAAGTACCTATTTCCCTGTGGACCAAATTCAAAAGAAAAAGACTTAAAATAATAAAATATAATTAACTAAAAATTGACATCATGTGATTCCATTTCTACAGAGAGTCAATGTTGAGAAATCTATTTGGTCATTAAAGGGGCACTAAGGTCAAAAATGAAATTTCAGTAAACGGTAGAGCTCATTCAAATATGACATGCAGTTTTAATTTCGTGACAAAAGCTGCTATAGTTCAGGAGATATGGAGTTCTAAAGTCGAGTAGCTAGAATCTTGCAACTAAGTATGCATGATGTCATGTGGGTACAACTCAAATTATCCAAACTTCATAACCAAAATACTCAAAATTAAAGTGCAGTGAAGAAGCCACTCTTCCATTTTTCAACAAAAGGTGATGATATGTAGCAGGTCCATTTGAAAAAATAAACGTATGGTAACTATGGAAATAGTGACGCTTAGCAACGTACCCGTATGACATCATCAAAAATCAAGATGGTAGGTGCCGGACTTTAGGAGGGGATATCTCGAAAACTACACAAGGTTTGATCATGAAATAAAAACTGGAAGTAATGTTTTACTGTGCTCTATCTTCGAATAAAATTTCATTTTTTACCTTAGTTCCCCTTTAACACTTAGCTTGTGCTAATTATTTTTTCAGACCTGAAAAAATCCAGCCATTTTGCCAATCTTGCAACAGCAATAACTTCTGAAATAATGAAGCTAGAGACATCAGGTTTGGACCACGAGAAAGGAAATTGAGTGCACTTTAAAAAAGATATTGGGTTATAGGGGTCCAGCTGCATCGGTTGCCAAGTTATAGGCATTTGAAGTAAGCATGGTGAAAAAACGTATATCTACGTTATCCGTCATCTAAGGGTTAAGATCGGGTTTATACAGGGCAACAAAGGATGCTTCTAAGTACTTTCTTTTCTTTTTAGGAAATTGGTGCAGGGACAAATGAAGGACCAAGTGAAATCATGACTATTGCTATGCATCTTGTGTTTAGCAAAAACAAAGAAAGCTCAGTCTTCGTTCAATCTGAAAGACAGAAATCGGTATTCATCATGCGTTATCTATAAATGTATTTTTACTGTGGTTCAACATATGGTGAGATGGAAAGAATTACTTGTCTTCGTTGGGCTGAACATACTAACGCGACCGAAAATTTGGAACCAGCTACAAATCTTAATTGTCGGGTCAGATTAAAATGAAAGCAAAATCAAATCAATCAGTTGGATTTTTCATTAAAGAATACAGTTTTCGAGGCTTTGGAGCTTTGGAGCTAAAACGGGCTTTGGAGCTAAAAAAAATTGGAATATTCTATAAGAACGCTAAAACTCAATGTATTTCAATTGTCATTTTTACTCTTAGTAAAGAAAGAAAAACATTAAAAGGTTTGTTATTCATGGGTATATGATCAATATGCCCTATCCATCCGATCTACGTAAATTGGGGAACAATGGTCAAAACAGGACTTTTGACAGATGATAGAGCAGGACAGACCGAGCTGATTGTTGCAATTTTTTGTCCTTTATTATTCTGTCTGATGGGACAAGGAGTCCTAACATGATTCGAAAGTGACTCTGAAAATGAAGAGATTTGTTCATTATGTTACGCCACTTGCTGTCAAAAACTCTGCGACATTACTACTTTGACTATTACTATAATCATTACTTCTCCTTTTAGCTCAATTATAGACCAGTGTAATCCCATTCTTAACAAGAGCCACAACACACCAATAAAACTGACAAACCCCTTCATGATTATAATGCATTACCTTTTCTATGCGTTGGAGTAAGAACAACTTCTAGTCACGGTACACACTTTTTTCATGAGCAAAACAATTTTTTGTCTGAGGCTCGATGTTGCTTACGTTTCCTCTTGCCCAAGCTCGACTCTTGCTCAGCTGTTGCTTGTTCGCCCAAAGAAGTTGAAAATAACTTCCTTGGTTCATCATAGAAAGGCATATCGAGATTTTAACAAGAGACGTGATTTTTTTCTCTGGTCGAGTTTCGGACTTCTCTTGATAGAGTTTTGTCAATAAAAGGTACAAGGAATGCGAAGAGAAGGAACAACAAGGAATGCGAAGAGAAAGTCATCGTTGTTAGAAAAATATTATTCCATGGTATTACTAAGAACTTTCTTGTTCATCTACATTTTTTTGTTTTTAGATATTGTCCTGGCTGGGTTGTGGCTTAGCTGTTGCTAAACGTTTCGACAGATTTGGGCCTCGAGCTGCTTACAACGTGTTGCTTATAAAAAAACGTATATTTTCTCGAATTGAAGCCACCCCCGAATAGAAGCGGCTCTTCATTAGAAGCATGGATGCATATGTTTGATACATCCATGTTAGAAGCCACAAAATTTTGATCCTCAAAAAATAGAAGCCTCTGCTATAAGTTGAAAAATATGGTATATCAACTGCTACTACTACTACTACTACTACTACTACTTCTACTAGTTCTACTTCCACTCCTAGGAGCCTGTCTAGCAGACCAGCTAGAGAGAATTTTCGATTTTGATATTACGGGTGCGCTGGTCAGATATCAAATGCGGTGATATCACACGTCTATTCGCGTTACAAAAATTATACGGACAGTTACGATCTCTGTATGTTTCAAATTTCTTTGATGATCACACTCTCCTCATCCTTGCTTCCCGATCAATAATATTTCCTGTAGGGAGGGCAAGTTACTTTAGCGCTATAGACGTTTCCTCGACGGCCTAATTGGCCTTTTCTATGGTAAAGATAATTCCGCCTAAAGTTGGCTTTTGTGGAAATTGACGAAGCTCGCAAAACATCCGCAAAATGCCAAGTTCTTGTGTATATATTGGATACAGTGATACATATGACGTACATTTTGCACACTTCTCGAAGTGTATCCAGTGAATCAATATTTCCCTCGGAAATATTTTGCCATTGATCAAAATGGGAAGAAGGCGTCACAGTCGTTAGCTTTCCTTCATTAGTGAGCGCTATGTGATAAATCTGAACACGAGGCACATATATTGTTGTTTAGAAAAACCTGCAGGGGATTATTAAAGGGAAACTCCTCAGGTAGGAATATCGACATCAAATCAAGAGCCTCTGAGACGACTCACTATGTTTACAAGGTTGTTGATAAGCAATCAGGAAGCCAGAAGCTATAAAAATGCCGTCAGTTCTAAAAAAACAGTTAAAAAATTTCGATGGTCACTACCAGTTTGGCCAGACTGCACTAAATTTTTAGTGAACGTATACATAAGTTAGAATATTTTTTTTAGTTTTAGACGAAATGGCAAATGTTGGACAACTATTCATTGGACTATTGGTGATGGTGTTGTGCACAAGACAGGTAAGGGCATAGTTTCTTTCGGTGAAACTATGAAAACTTGAGCCCACATCTTTGAGCTACTCCATTTAAACCGTGCAGAGAAAAAGAAGCACGATCCAACCGCTGTACATGTTAGCTTGACTGCTCTGGCCAGTCAGTTATCCTCACGAACAATCAGCTATTCAAGAATCAGGTACTGACAGGGGCGGATCCAGCATATTTTGTGACTGGGGCCAAGTTGCACTATGCAAAAATTTTAAAATTTGCTGAATCTTTACTATCCGTCGACCAGAAGTAGTTTTCCAAGGATGCATTAATTATGTAATCTTTGTATTTTTAAGTACCACAAGCATCGCCAGGCTGAAATTTGGTCAAGGAATAAGCCCCACCTAAGCACCAGACTTAGTCACGTTCTGAATACAAGCTTCTTCTCGAGATGTGCTGCAAGATTCAGTATACAGTAAATTTGAGGGAAGTGATCTGATTTTGGTTAAAATACAATACTATATGTTTTTATTTCAGTACTGCAAGTCTTCCTTGTCGATCATACCTGGCTAGTAATTCCTTTCGACGTGTGTTCAATGCTCTCCTCTAAATTGGCACCAGCGGAGCACCATGTCAGTCAAAAATTAGAACAAAATACGATGCCAGACATAAGTCTAAGTTATAGATGCCTAGAAAAGGTGTGTAGTGTAACAAAAGCTTATGAGCATACCGAGATTAAAATTTAGAGAAACCTTTTGCATAGGTTAAGTTACTTATATGTTCATATTTAAATACCACGCACGCGAATTCTTTTACATCAAAAACTAGTAAAGAAGCTTTGCACAAACAGCTGTTCAACGACAAGAATTTTTTTTGGTACTGTTTATTTATTAGCTACCGAAAGTAAATATAGCAACTGTTCCTATATTCCAAAAATATATCCTTCTCTCATGATGAAAAGAGAGAAGCAAGGAAGCAGAAGCAAGGAGGTTTAAATAACCTCCTTGGCAGAAGTCACTGAGGGCACGAAAAGTTGCGGGTTTTTTGAACACAATTTTGTAGATTTTATATTATTTGCGTATTCTTGCAGATTATCACGAAGAAAAGAGTCGATGCATTTGCAAAAGCTCAAACCTATAAGTATGATCTCAACCATTAAGCAAGCCTTAAATTTTGAGCGTGATTTAAGCCGAGGAAAATTTACCTAACGTTTACCGAAAAGGTATACTTGTATTTAAAATGTTGTGCTCCAATTCCCTCTCATGATAATCTCTCTCTAGAAAGTGCTTTGGATAATGGATTCAATACTTGAAATTAAAGATCTTCATCATTCAGTAAAGGGGCAGACAGCCACCTTCCGATTCTACGACAAATTAAAATAAAAATATGAGCTACAAACTTACAAAAATTTGAAGTACATTGTTAGATTGACTGATAAAGCATAAAATCCAGGAACTTGAAAAAATTGCTTGAAATTACATCTTGTATCCCACTGGTCCTGTATACGCAGTGCTTCCCATAAATGAAGTGTGCGCGAACTCAACTAAAGGAAACATTTATCGAGAGTATCAGTTTTTAAATTGCAGTTAAAATTTAGTTGAATTTTAAGGGAATAGATCCTCCTCTACGTTACAAATTTAAGTTTAAAAAATCAATCTCAAGCTGAATCATCCTCTGCGCTCGCTCATGTCGCTCACCCACTCTGAGCTTCCTTGTAGTTGTACTCCACGGGAATTCAGCTGGGTTTTGTTGTGACGTGTATTTGCTATGTGACGTGGCAGTAGTCTTCAGCCCCTACTTGGCACCCTAACTAATGTGAAGACAATTGGTTTTGCCCGGTCCAATGATCATCTATTCTCTGTTGGGGGGGGTGTAATTTGCATACACTATTGAAGAAAAATAATACATACCCAAGACACGTCACAGCTTCCATCGGCACGGGGAGCCATGAGGTGTTCGTAATCGACATCTGGTTGGTTCTTATCAATGACCTATCGTCATGCAGCTGTGCCAGGAATAATGAAAGCTAATTGAGTGATGATGTAACCTGGCACCACGGTTAATCTTGGCAACTGATCCACTGGCTTCACTATAACTTCAACGGATGGTATGAACCGAAACCGTGAAGTTGAAAAGTAAATATGAAGAATTATACAAACATCAATAATCGGAAAATCTGACTGGTGCCACTGCCCCCCTGGCATCCCCCTAAATCCGCCCCTGACTGAGAAATTCTATTCTTTCAAGTAGCGACTGAAGAAATCGAGCGAAGATGGGAGAAAATCTGAGTGCCAAGTTTGTTAGAAAACATGTTCATGAAACAACTTATGAAAAACTGCAGAACTTCAGAACTCCCGAATTAGCAGTCTTCTTTCTTTTGACAACCTCGTATCGCTGGTGTGGGTTTGACTTCACTCTGCACGGACTCACCACTATACTCGAGCGCTACCGTTAAACTTTAGTATTCAGTACTGGGAATAAGAATTCATGTGAATTTGGGCTCCTTGGCGAAATATTTTGTCCAGGATTGTAGTTTCCACAGACTCGTCGTTATATTTCGGATGCATATGCAGAACAGCATATAAACTTAGCCAGGCATGCATGGTAATTAACCCTGTATGAATCTTGTTAGATATCTCAAGAAACGAAGCCCTACAAAGGTAGGGTTTTTTGGCCACTAAATAGGTCGTAGATTTGGGGGGCGGGGGAGGGCTGCTAGGCCCAGCCTCAGTAAAATCTATTATCTTTCATCATCATGCATCATCTGAGCTGAACAATGACATTAGTTATCGCGAATAATTTAGCAACTTACGTTAATTCTACAAGTTCGGATTTCGGAAGCCAGACTCCAAAGAGATGCATAAAAAGCATTGTCTAGCATCAATACTACCCTCCCAACACCTATTCTTGATTATTACATTAATATTTTGCCATAAAACAATGTCTGTAAATGTTATTATTTTTGCAATAATACCTGTTAAAATGGTGAGGTCACATGTAAGATTAGCGTAAGATTACAACTTTTTGGATTTCTGAAGTCCATGGTAAATTGCAGGTAAAGTCAAAAAGTTTCAGGATCATGGCTTAAGTACTTCTTAAGATATGAGTTCATAGGCCTGGGCGTACTAAGCAGTCCCCTCGAGCTTTGTGACATTAGAAGCACAGAAAGTTGTTATGTGATACTAAGTTTACATGAGGCGTCATCATTACTAGTGCCATTTCAGGGTATACATGTGTTTCTATGACAAAGTATCAATGTATTGATAGGCCTCTACAGACAAGGATTGATGTAAGAAAATACAAAAATGTGCAATTATTTGGAGTCAGGCCACCTAAATCCTGATCTTGGAAATTCAATACAAAATCTTTACTAATCAATGAACAGCCCAAATCACGCATAACGAAATTACCTTTGACACTACCAAAATTTGAAGAAAAATTATGCATTGTACAGTGGAGCCTATCACCCCGTAGCCTATTTAATGTCCAAAAAGCCTTTGCCGGGTTCAAATATTGTGGTCTTATTCACGTGATTTCAACTTGGTCACAAGATCATGACTGTATTTACACCATTTTTTAGGTGATGAGTTCCTGTTCAGTGTCTTTCCACACGTGCACCGTAGACAGTGATTGTCCTGGCTGCAAATGCGTCACACAGTTCGACCAGAAGTTCTGTTTCTATGATAACTCAGCAGCTATTCAAAAACTTCAAACTTGGTACGACGAAAGCACAGTGACCAGTATTATCGAATATGCAAACGAAAACAACTAAAGGTTGAGATCCTGTGAAGAATCAGTATACGGAGTAATATGGAATAAATCTTCAAGTGTTCACAAAAAAAGACTTGAATATATTTGATTCTTATTTTGTGGACGGTTTTAGTGGTAAACGTATAATATCTATTGCAGCGTGATATGACGCGCATTACAGAAAGAGACATCAAATGTATAGCTTCAGTTTGTCATACTTTCTGTCATACAGGGAATGACTTAAAGACTCTTATATATCAAATTTAGCACTTCAATAGCTTTATGGCAGCCTCCAATTTTAAAACCAGCAGTCGTCTAGTAATCGAATGCTTCTCGTAAATCTTGAATCCTCTCCTACGATCCTGGATAAAAAAGTTTTCCACAAAATGCTTTTTTCAGGCAAAATGAAACATAGCCTTTTCAAGATTGTTAACCAAGAAAAGTGCTATGCATTGAAATTGCTTTTCTCGCAAGGGTTCAACCACTTCTGTGTAGCATCTCGATGTAGTTTCTTAAAATTTGCACATGTGGACTAAATTCTACACCCCTTTATTTTCTGAATTCTAAATAACCTGAACAAATTAGAACATTATAAGCCATGCTCTAACACAACCATTACCACGCCTTGACATACTTAAACATAATTTTTTTAATAGTCACAAATAGTATTAAGATTTTAAATGAACGCTATTTTATTACTTTGGATATCCATATTCAGTGTACTTTATTGTGTCGTACTAGTTAACTGATCAGGAATGCATCATTTGAATATCTCGAAAAAATGCATATCAAAGATTACCTTTTCCATGATAATAATATGCTCTGTGGTCTATGTTTTATTTTCTTGTCAGCTTTAACTGTAACAGTTCAACGTAATTCATAAATTCTTTTGTTTTTACTATTTTTTGGTCGGTCAACAGATTCTCAGGCTGGTGTTGCTTATAAAGGTGTTGTTTTTGAAAAAAAAACGTTTGGAATAGAATAGAAAAGAAAAGAATAGAATGGAATGGAATAGAATAGAATAGAATATAATAGCATAGAATAAACTAGAATAGAATAGAATAGAATATAATAGAATCGAATCGAATCGAATCGAATCGAATAGAATAGAATAGAATAGAATAGAATAGAATAGAATAGAATAGAATAGAATAGAATAGAATAGAATAGAATAGA
>JAOBRC010638897.1:0-10755 GCA_027575255.1 Scolionema suvaense
AGATTCTCCTGAAATTGTCATCTTCTATCAATGATCTGGCCAAGAATGTTATCAAGACTCAATCCCAAGGCCTTACAAGAATATTATTTATAGATGATACAATTACCTCGCTACATTGCAACATTATTTGAAGGAGAAGGTTATATGCAAATTCTTATGAGATCTTGTAAGATCTTGCTAAGATTCCATCAAAGATGTTATAAGAATCTTCTGAAAGTTTTATAAATATTAATCTGACATTACTCAAAACGTTTTCTAGGATCTTGCAAAGATCTTGTAAGATTCTTACATGGAGATGTTTATGCAAGTTCTTTTTTGATCTTGTACGATCTTGTCAAGAATCTTGCTAAGATTCGATCTACGGTCTTACAAAAATCTTGTTTAAGTTTTCTAAAAATGAGTCCAAGATTAAAGAAGATTTTTTGTAACATCTTAAAAAGATCTTGCAAGATTCTTGCAAGGAGAAGTTTATATTAGTTCTTATTGGATCTTGTAAGACCTTGTCAAGAATCTTGCCAAGATTCCATCTGAGATCTTACAAGAATCTTGCTAAGGTTTTCTAGATATATGAATCCAAGATTGCACAAGATTTTTTGCAGGATCTTCCAGAGATCTTGTAAGATTCTTACTAGGAGAAGCTTATGCAAGTTCTTATTGGATCTTGTCAAGAATCTTGCCAAGATTCGATCTACGGTCTTACAAAAATCTTGTTTAAGTTTTCTAAAAATGAATCCAAGATTACACAAGATTTTTTGTAACAACTTCCAGAGCTCTTGTAAGGTTCTTGCAAGGAGAAGTTTATATGAGTTCTTATTGGATCTTGTAAGATCTTGTCAAGAATCTTGCCAAGATTCTATTCAAGATCTCACAAGAATCTTGCAAAGGTTTTCTAAATATGAATCCAAGATTACACAAGATTTTTTGTAGGATCTTACAAAGATCTTGTAAGATTCTTACTTGGAGAAGTTTATACAAGTTCTTATTGGATCTTATAAGATCTTGTCAAGAATCTTGCCAAGATTCTATTCAAGATCTTACAAGAATCTTGCTAAGGTTTTCTAAATATGAATCCAAGATTACTCAAGATTTTTTGTAGGATCTTACAAAGATCTTGTAAGATTCTTACTTGGAGAAGTTTATGCAAGTTCTTATTGGATCTTATAAGATCTTGTCAAGAATCTTGTCAAGATTCTATTCAAGATCTTACAAGAATCTTATTGTAATAAGATCTTGCGAAGCCAAGATTATGTAAGATTTTAAATAAGATCTTGCCAAGATCTTGCAAGATTCTTATATCAGGAAGTTTTGACAGGAATCTTAGCAAGATCTTATAAGATCTTACATAATATCTTATAAGAATCTTACAAAATTTTCATCTTATAAGATCTTGTAAGATCTTGTCAAGATCTTGGTAAGATTTTCTACCAGGGAAGTGCCATCAGAAAAGAAAACCAGCCAGAGGCATCTGTTGCTTTTTTCTTTGCTAACCTTACAGCGGCCCCACGAAAGCGGTACATTTTCTCCGTACATGGAGTCGAACCTCTAATAGTGGCCACGTTTCCTACGAACTTTAGGTGGTCGTTACTAGGAGTTGGACGCTATACAGAGGTTTACTAAACATGGTGTTAATCGCATTTCAAAAGTTTTGATTGCATTAAAAAAATTTGAAGACCCATGATAAGGATACTTCTTGAAAGCATGGGTAAAATAAAGCATTTTTGTGCAAAAAGTGATCAGTTTTGTAGATTGCATGTATGCTTGAGCACTAGGTTTTTGCATGTACATCAGATGCTTTTATACAAAAAGCAGAACAAATATTTGAGTAGCCGTTTTCGGAGGGGAATTTCTTTTATTTTTTTTGTTTTGAACAGCACCAGGTGGCTGCTAAACGTTAGAAGCTCTCTGTATAAGAAAATGTACAGGAAGCGTTTGGGGTTAAACGTTAGTGGCTTCTATCGAGAGGTGGCCCCTTAGAGGTTCGACTCTAATCCGTAAATAATTTCTTTATTGATACCAAGGCACTTTCATGTTTGTCCAAAGCTGGTGCGAATTAGTGTCTTTTCCCACCTGAGTTATCCAATGATCTTATATCCTTCACGATAGTATGTTTCTTTTTGTCTTGAAACAGGTTTCTCTTTTGAGACCTCAAAACTTCAAGGCTATTTGTGTTTCTAATTGATCACCTATAAATATGTAGGAGCATCCATCTTTTGGATTATTTTTGCTTGTCCCCTTCTATTGTTCACTTCATGGTTAAGATAAGTATTGATTTGCTGGGAAGTCTGTAGGATTCAACTCAAAATAGCTTGCGCTGCATTATTACTACTTCTTCGATGGAAACTGGTTGGTCTATTTATTTAATCTATTTTAGTCAAAAAATCAAGCTGTATCTATCCACAGCTTTGATCTTGATGGTGATGGTGTACCGGAGCTAATTACTGGTTGGTCTAACGGTAAAGTAAGTATTAAGCATTTCTATTGCTTTGCATAGCGTTCCGTGTGACTAATGTTGTTGATGCTAAAAGTTAGCAGTTTTTTTCAATATAGAGATTAACTTTGACAATCTGTGCTTGACTGCCTATGATATGATTGATCAGTATAAACACTGTGTGAATAAACTCGTTCCTGTGCACCGCTTGCTCTCTGTAACTGACTTATGTTTGCTATCTCCATGACTATTTTTGATGATATTATTTTATGTTTTGTAATATCCTGTGTGGAACTGCTTTGAGGTTTTTTTGACATGGATGCAGTTACAAAATAATTGAACTGTGCACATAAAAAGAATTTCGTGGAAGTGTGTCTTAGGTACATATTCTTATTCGTCTTATTCTTCTCATAATTCATAGGTATGCTTTATCTAGGTTGATGCCCGCAGCGACCGTACTGGGGAAGTTGTGTTCAAAGATAATTTAGGAAGTGCTATCGCAGGCATTCTCGATGCTGATTATAGAATGGATGGCAAACAGCAGCTTGTTGTGTGTTCCATGGAAGGTGATGGTATGTGGTGTCCAGGCTCTTTGATGACTGCTGTTTTGTGTCTTTTGAGCTGTTTTAGTGGGCTTATGGTAATCCATGGAGCAAAACAGAATAAGATTTCACGGAATGAAATTTCACTGAATTAAAAGATGCCCGGAGAAACGTTGCAGACTATGGTCAGACTGTTGTATGAACAGGATTTCGATAATTGAGTTCGATAAAACATAAAATTGTGTATCATATTAAGGCAACATGTTCCTGCCAACTGCATGTTATGTGGAAGTTTCGGAAAAATGCCTCTCAAAAGTCAACAGGTTTATTCAATACTTCGTCCTCACCAGTCTCTAAAGTACAAAGTACAACCAACAAGAACACGTGCAATCGGACAGACTCTAGATGGGTCTCAAAGTATTTTGTGTTTGAAACCATGTTGTTTGCGATTGTCTGATTTGTGATTCTTTGATCTCGATCAATCACATTTTTAAGTGGTCATGAACAAACAATCAATGTTTTTTCCTTCCTTCTAAACAATAAGCAGGTTTGGATTGTCTGACCTTCTGGTATCTTGGAAACTATGCATTATCATTTTACTCGTCATTGGCGTCTGCAGGTTTGTTTTCTGCTGATAATGCAATGAAGAAATAAAATACTGAATCTTTGCTATGATTAAATAAATTGAATTAGTGTCGAAGCAGTTCTCCATGTTTTTCTCCACTTATTTTAGCTCTCTGCTAGCGTGATTCCGGGAAATTCATGTCTATTCCGGGAATTACCATTCGAACGATTCCGTGATATCTCATTCTGTTTCTTTCCGTGGATTACCATAAGCCATTTTAGTGGATATGTTTTTGACTATCACGTACTGATTGTGCAGCCATAGTGAACAGACTGTTTTGAAAGTCTATTTCTCATCGACAAGTGGAGAGAAACGCTAACTACCTAATAGCAGCTTTTTCATATTAGCATATTTCACATAATATTAGCATTTTTCATATTAGCTATGTCAAAGACGGGATAGTGAAATTTGTGTGGGTTTTTTCCTTGGTCTATCACATATGTACTATACATCAGCCTTATGTCTTTGTGAAAAAATGTCAGCCTCAGAATTTATAAGATAGTGTAGCTTGTCTGCTGTCCATTGTCACTACCCAAATCAGTTGGCAAAACAGGAATTAGAAACATTATAAACAAGACAACAGGAATTGTCTAATGCATCAAGTGAACGTCCTCTAACTCACCGGCTTTATTACGATTTAGCTGTGTCTCGGCGTGCTTGCATTCTAGGGCAATAAGAAGTACATCAATTGATTAGGCTTTATATCGCAGCCTTGGTGATAGTGATAGTCCAGGTGTCATATGAGATTGTATTGGATTTTCTCATTATTGGTAGCCCGTACCAAATAGGGTTAAGCTATATAACCATATTTTCCGGTACTTCAAAATAATCATTGTCACATACGACATATATACTCAATAGTAGCCGTAAATAGCCAAAATAACATTTCTAGGGAAGCTGCAATTATGAAATATAGTACGCACGGAGACAGCCCATTGCACTGTATAGCAATACCAAATAAAATTGTGAGAAGTCTTTTTCTTTAGTCCGTGGCTATTTACCTCCATCACCAGAAAGCACGCACCAACCTACTGTTGATCTTACTCTAAAGCAGGAGACTGTCCGAGAACTGGCACAGAGAAAGCAAAACCTGATATTAGAATTAAAGAATTATGAAGAAAACGCTAAGGTATGTCTTCTTCTCACCATTGTTTTGCTCTCCTTTTCGGCTCCATGAACTCACTCTTTTGCTTCATTTGTCATCAACATGTTCTCTCTAATAGCAGTTTTATTGATGTTCCTGAAATTCTTAGCCTGCTCACAGACTGATCGAGAAAGTTAGCTTCGCTCCAAGTCTGCTCACTTCAGTACGCTAATGCAGTTTGCTACGTCAGTGCGAATTCAGTACCTTATTCAGCAGACGGCTTTGCTACCTACTTTCATGCTGCGCAGAATGCAATAAAAAAATTTGAATCTTGGCGCGCTTTCCAGCTGTTGCTACGATACATTGCATAATTAGTAGCTGTGACTTTGTTTTGTTTTCGTGAGATCTTTCTAAATTTTTATCATGCTGCATAATATTAGGGCCCAATGTTAGCAGACCTACATAGCAAACGAGTGAAGTGCACTAGGGCTGGTAGCGGGCTAGAAATTCTGTATGAAGGTCAAAATTCATGATCAAAATAAAGTGATTTCGTTGTGAAGAAATTGGTTTTGGCATGCAGGTGGGCTTACAATTATGTACAAAGCGGATATTGTTCGGGATTATTATGAGCATTCTTATAGTTTTGTGTCCTTTTTTCATATGTGCAACTACCATTGAGACATCACCCTGGATAAATAACATTAAATGCGTTGCTCCTTGGAAGAAATTTTTCCCCTTTCGAATATGTAGCTTGCCGCCAGTGGTTAACTTGTTGTAGGGATCTTCAGTGTTCCAAAAAGTGCTTTTTTGAACAAGTAGGATTTTGAAGTATGGTTAGATCCCCAATTCGGTTAGTTCTGGTGGAGAACTGAATTGATGATCTTGGCCATTTTATTATGACTTGGTTGGCTTGTTTTTTTGTTTTTTTTGTCTTGCTGCGCTTACACATTGAATCTCTGGAGGAATGAGTGCAAGTGGAGAAATGCATGGTTTAGAGTAGAGCTCATCCCTACCCTCAGGTAACAACTAAAGAAAAGGGAGCCTTCACGGCGACCTGGACTTTGGTGGGCCAAGTTACTTATTCATGACTTAAAATGTGCTCAAGGCAGATTAGGAAGCAGAGAAGTTATTTATATTGCAGTTTACTTGATTTCCAATTTTCAGGTTGGAAGTCAAGTGGATTCTGGGGACGTTCCACCAAGTAATATGGGAATGATTCCAGCAAATACTCAGCTCCAGACCTCTCTGATGGTGTTAAGTGCTACTGAAAATACACCTGCTTGTGTTGAGCTTACCATACGAGTAACAAATGACACAATTGTGCGGACCGTGATGATTTTTGCAGAAGGCATCTTTGATGGAGAAAGTTTTGTCGTTCATCCACCTGCATCTCAGTTGTCGAACTTGATTCAGATACCAATTTTTCCTCCCCGTGATGCTCCAGTCGATCTCCACATCAAAGCTTTTGTGGGCTACAAAACAAGGTGAATGCTTACCTTTCTGTTTCTGTTTCATTGCGTTTTTGTGGTTTTTGGTATGAAACTACAGGACAGTAGCAGTTATACTGTGGACCACGTGTCATACCTGGGAAAACTCTCGTTCGGCTTGCAGGTGGCAATTTATGCCAAGATATGGTGTTTTTTATGTTTTTTTCCAAGTACATCCAAAAATTGTTCATCTGATTCTTGTCATATTTGGTTTGAATATTTGGGGCAACTCTCTCTACACATGTTTTGAACCATATGTCATGTCTCCTGAACAATGTTTCAAGAACACTTCATAACGTCTTTGTGATTTGCGGTGGAAATCCTATGGCTTATATGTTATTCTCACCTTTGATCTTTGATCTGACGCGGAGATTCTCAATTAAGTTTGCGGGAGTCCACTAATTATGTGACTTGTTGTTTTGTCAATGTATATTATATATCTGTAGACTGCGAAAGCTTTTCCAACCTATGAAAAATAGTTGTGGCTTGCTTGTTCTGTCTTTGCTTTGTAAATGTATGTAGTGTAGGCTGCGAAAGCTTTTGTGGTCTATGAAACAAGGTGATGGATTGCTTTTTCTGTCTCTGCATCTAAGATTTGCGTCTTCATATTTTAAGATTTTGCGTCTTTGCGTCTAAGATTTGCATCTTCATATTTCAAGATTTTTGCGTCTTCGTATTGTAAGGACAGTGAATGTTTTCATTGCGGTAAAACAAGATGATGAATTGCTTGATTTGTGCTTTCTTTTTGGTATGCAAATTATTCCAAAACTATTTCTATATGTGAGCATTAATTTAATCCTACCTACGGGTCATGCAGCTTATTTCTGTTGCGATAATAACATTTCTTACCTCGTGAATGTTCCTTCAGACTCAACTACACGTGATAGAGGATAATGTTTGACAATAGTCCTGTACTTGTGTCTGAACTTTGGCTGAATTTTCTTTATTCTAGCACCCAGTACCATGTCTTCGAATTAACACGCCAGTTACCAAGGTATTGTTTCTTATGTTCCACAATGATGCAGAACAGTTTTAAATATGTTTTTCTGTGAGCATGGATTCATTATTTCTAGTTATAGCTGTCAACAGATGGCTTTTTTGTCAGGCAGAGAACTGATCACACTTGTTCACCAATAGAATACCTTTACATTGAACATACAACACAAGCATGTGCAACTGCACAACATTTACATTGAACTACAACACAAGCATGTGCAACTGCACAACGTTTGCATGGAACATACAACACAACCATGTGCAACTGCACAACGTTTGCATGGAACATACAACACAACCATGTGCAACTGCACAACGTTTGCATGGAACATACAACACAAGCATGTGCAACTGCACAACATTTGCATGGAACATACAACACAAGCATGTGTAACTGCACAACGTTTGCATGGAACATAAAACACAAGCATGTGCAACTGCACAACGTTTGCATGGAACATACAACACAAGCATGTGTAACTGCACAACGTTTGCATGGAACATACAACACAAGCATGTGCAACTGCACAACGTTTGCATGCCAATGCCAATAAGTGAAGGATTTATGCTGTCACTAGCATTCATACACGATTCTTACACGATTTTGATCATTATATAGGGACTTTGCATCAGAGTCCAATTTGCTGTCCAACTGTTGACTAATTATCCTCTGCAAGCGCATATTAAGCTGACTTAGCGCATTATCTAATAACTTGAATATTCACACTACCAGTAAACTCTGCCTGATAAGTTATGCATTAATTCTTGGATTTGGAAACACTCACATAATCAGTTAACAATAGAGCATGGCGAAGCAGTGAGACGGCAAAGCAAGTTCTGATACAAAGACCCTATGTGATCTTTTAATTGTTGGGTCTTGTATGAAGGCTATAATGTCACTAGCTGAGTGTTGGTTTCTGGCCCTAAAACTGAATTCCAAATAGAGTTTTGTCTTGAGACTTAATTTATGAAAACTTATTGCTTAATATTGTACTCTTAGACTAAGGTGCCAAGCCCACAGAACTTGGAATATCGCTAATCATAACTAGTTGAAGATTGAGTATGGGAAGATTCATGTACCTTCTGAACTTTTTGACTAGGTTTGATTAGTGGAGTGCAAAACAATCGTCCGCACAGTTACAAGTCTGAGTTTGGCTTGTAATTTTTAGGAATTGCTTTCAAGATATGTATTGGAGCATGTGCACTTATAAAGTGTTTAAACAGAATATGTCGGCCATTTGACAAAGAGGGAAAGGAAAATAGTAACTGTATTGATTCTACATCTTATTGTAACAATGATCTTATCATCGCTAGTCATGCGCTGGTGCTGCTTGCAAATCTACACTTTGGCTCTCTCTGATCGTAGTCAAAGAAGTTCTTGATTTATAACCCTGTGTGCCTGGCATCTAGTGTTCTTTTTGTTTTTCCTTGTACTTTTAACTTGTTACTATCATTTTCAATATCTAATGTAAGACTTGCATGGGCTTAGTTGCTATTTTGTAATTCATATGATAGATAGCAAAATATTGTATCATTGGTCTGATAATGGGCTTGCAACACTTCCTGCAATCTTCAGTTACTTGAAACTCCATTTGTTTTTAAAACAGATCAGTCAAGTTTCCATCTTGAAACGTTGTAAGTGGAATGAACAAGCGCAATTTGCACTTGTATACAGGTGCGGATGCCATGTAAAATATAAACCTCGTGATGAAGATGATTTTACCCATGTTTTCCCGTGCAGGTTTTGCTGTCTACATGTTTAAAAATTGTTGATTTTTTCGGCTTTATGTTTTTGTTTGTGCATTCTAATGTATCCGCTAACTAAACTATTTATGCTCATTGATTGTATCCTTTTTTGTAGGTTTTCTCTGTATGAACCATGTCCAGAGAACTTAGCCTTCCCACAATCCTATGTTCAGTTTGAGATCAAAGAAAGAGTTAATAGAGTGAGTTGCTTGTGTCAGTATGTTACTATTACTATGGTGTTTCATGATATCTCTCTGTGCAGACCTGTAAATAGTGCCGGACATTTGTCCGGCATGACCTCCAAAAATCTCTTCAATGTCCGGCATAATGCCCTTTACGCCTGACAAAATTGTCTAGCATGCTAAATTCTCACTCCCTTCTGGTGTCTGGTATAAATTTAGAATTTGTGGTATGGTAGACTTTGTACATAAAGAAAATAGACTGATGGCAGCAAAACGTAAGCAGAACAAGGTTTAGAAACACACCCTTAAAGTTCTTATAAGTATTTTTGTTCACATTCAGCGAGAAGTCCTGAAAACTCAAAATCATCTCAAATGTCCGGCATGATCCATCCTATGCCTGACATTTCTGGCTGGCACTTAGGGAGCACTATTTACAGGCCTGCTGTGGGAATTTCTTCTTATCACTCTACTTGATCTAAATATGGTTGTGGAATCTGTAACACTTATACTTGCTCTGGCAACATTTTGTTAGAAGTTCTACTGCGTACTTCTTTCAGACAATGGGTATTTTTTTGGGGCTGATAATATGTTTCACTTCTATGTTTCTGATATTTTCTTTAGCTTGTCATGTGGATCAATCAAAACTTTCTGCTTAACACAGAAGTTGCTGCTAAAAACAATGAACTTGATGTTAAGTTCATATCGGCTCGCACACAGATGCCAGTGCACATTGCAATGTCTTCACATGGACAGGTTAGTAGTGTGCATAACAATTTGGAAGTTCTTTTCATGTGTCAAGTTATTATTTATATCCTGATTTTCGGTCTATTGCATCAGATCTATCGGAAACCACAACCATTGTTTATAAGCCCACACTATGTTCCAGTCAGTATTTCATTGCTGACTACTGCTATTTGGCAGTTTTTTTCGTGTGTCTAATTACTCATCGTTAGTGCTTCTTCATCTGTTGCAATGTAAATTCCATTGTGTAATTGCCACTTTTTAACTTGGGTCTTTTCACACCACTGCATGTGCATCCATTATAGTATGCTCAACTGTTTGAGTTTAATTTTCTGTTGATCATGGTGGAAGCGACACAGAAACATGTTCAGAGTTAATTCTATCCTTTTTCCTTCAAATTTGCTAATAACATTCTGGTATTGGGACCATGTGCCATTGCAGGTCCATTGATTGCTCCAAGATTGTTAAACCTTATTCAATTTGTGTTTGCAGATGATTATTTGTCATTAGGAGGCAGCTGCGGTCTTCAAAACTAGTATCAGCAATGATAAAATACATTTTTGAAATGCGTTTGACGCTTTCTTTTTTTATCTTCATCAACATGATTTGTTATACATTTATGTATGATATTTTGTATTGTTACAACAGGAAGTATTTTTACTGGTAGTTGTGTTCCATTGAATTATTTTAGCTTTCCTTTGTCGTCTTTCATACTTCTTAAGGATTTGAACTCGTCCTGGCAGGTCGCTTACTATTTGCTCCTCCTAGTATTGCAAAGAAAATGAAGATGGTTACTTCAATGATTGAAATAGCAGAGCAGCCTGTCAACAATCCGAGGTATCCTCCGAATTCCGCAACAAACGAAAACCAAGGATATTTTGGTGATTCAGTCACCATTTCGTACTCTAAGTCTTTGTACCAGAC
>JAOBRC010639008.1:0-10754 GCA_027575255.1 Scolionema suvaense
CAGTCTCCCAGAAAGAAGCGCATATGGGATTAGTCATGTTCGGAGAGAAAACGCCACAGGTACCCTCTATTTTTATGATTAATCAACTTTGTAAGCCATAGCTCCAAAAATAAGATAACTGCTGAAAAATTGCCAAACAAAGCAGCCATGTGTATTGGACTAAGTATGCGCTGGTTCGACTGAGTGATATATCTGGTGTTTCAAAATCAGCCCAACAAGTTTCCAAAAGAAAACTACTGATCAGTAATACTCTAAATCGATAGTTTGAAACTCATGTGCGCTTGCCCAGAGATTGACAATGTAGAATAATTAGAAATAGAGGAGAAACGTTTTGGTAATTTTGACAAACCTTTCATACCGACACAAAACTGTGGAAGATAGTTTTCTCTTACGGATAGCATGACAATACGTTTCCAGGCGAAGTCCTGTTGCTGAAAGCACTTGGGAAAGCAACACAGAGTTGCAGGACATAGACCTAACAATTAAATAGGGTTAAGAATATTGGTGTTATTTATGTATCATGGTAATGTAAAACACCCAACAAAACTTTTAATCCTTGCAATTATTTCATCTCTCCTTTGTTAAGACATGGTTCAGTTTGAATCAGTTCGCGAAAGCCGAAGAAATGAAGGCTGTTCTTGATGGCAAGAGTCCGATGGGCCCACAATTTGGATACACTTTCACTGGAGAAGGCTTCAAGGCCGTCAAGAAGCAGTTTGATATGAACGGACGTAAAGGAGTCGGTAAATTACTGCTTCTGATTACAGATGGAGAAGCCAGTGACCAAGTTGAAGCAGATAAGCAGGTTAGATAGTGATGTCATGCATAGTGTTGCTTGTAATGCTTTCCTAACTTTCCCTATTTCCAAATAAACTACAACCAGTGACTTTGGCGCCACTTGAGTATAATGGCAGACTATTGAGGTTTTTTTTGAGCTACCAGCTGACATTTCGAGACATTTCGGCCGTTGAGTGGCTCTTTGACGTTTTTAACTTTCAGCACCTGCACCTGTTGGAGGAAAAGGATCTCATGTCAAAAAACTGAAGAAACTTTATCATGAAATCAACAGTGGCTTGCAAACTAACAACACTCTAATTCACAAAAGTTTAGGAAACATGTTGCTTAGCGTGAAAAGTAAACCTTGGTCACTCAATTTTGGACAGCAGTGACTCTATGTGCGGGTTTGTTTGTTGTTGTTGTTGTTGTTGTTGTTGTTGTCCTGTGGCTTTACTCATCTCTTCCTTCTTAATTTAGGCAGATGCACTGAAAAGTGAAGACATCACTATTGTATCACTTGGAATTGGTGGGAAAATAGATGAAGCCTCTCTGGTGAAGTGGGCCACAAAACCTGATTACTATATAAAAGCTGGATTTGCTGATTTAACTGATGCGCTCAGAAAGATTAAAGAGACAATGTGCTATGGTAAGACGAATAGTTATGATATGCGCCGGTGATACCTGATCGAGCGAACCTTTATTGGGTGAACAAGATAAATATTCGATAGGGTCGCGAAAATTTCCACGGCCATTGCCAATGTCTTTTGTTTGGGGTGAAATCAGAAATGAGTGTTACCCTAATTCAGGGTTCGATAGAATGGAAATTTCAATTATCTCTTGGTGGAAATGCATTTTCCGGCGATCTGGATGACAGAAAATACCAAATTTTCCCTTTAGTGCTCATCGTGGGTGCCTCCAGGCGACACAGCGCACCTACATTGCACACCACACAAAAGCATGATACCTTGCTGGACCTTCCCTTCAATCAAGGCTGTTTCCTCAATTTTTGGGTAGCACATCCCGAACATAGACCTCTCTCCCAGGCGCTGAGTTACCTTTACCAAAAATTAAACAGAAACCAATATATTTTGAATGGACTTGCAATAGATCGTTGGAGTTGTAATGGGATATTGACATGTCTTTTCTTGTCTTATTTCAGCCATCGAAGTGGAGTCTCCGCAGTCAAAACCACGTGAGTTTTTGCTTCATGTTGTAGTTTAACGTGAATTGCCTTAAAGCCCCCGTTTCTTTACTTTTTACCCTATAATCTATTGTCTTCTTTCTGTTTTTTTTATCATGCTGGCAGCGAATAACGTGCAAGACATTTTCGAACATCGTCATCATACCATGCATTGTGGGATGCAAATCGTCATTATACTATGCATTGTGGGATAGTTAGTGGGAAAATCTCATTACTGTGGCAGCTGACAGCCCAAAAGGGGATCATGGTAATTCCTGCAGAGTAGACGTAATGGCCTGCTTACAATAATATAAGAGCATTTGCTTTTGTCACTGTAATCTTAATTTTGTGCGCCCCCTGGGCATCCCACAAGCATTGCATGATGATGATTTGTGAAGACGTATGTTGAATCACATATACAACTTACAAAAACACACACCTGAGATCCACAGTATGCCCTCTTTGCGATGATTTCGACTAGCAATTACATAAGTCTCACACGTCATTTCGGCTGAAGTCGCTTTCTCAAACATTCCGTCGCAAAACAGACCCTTTTGGACTTGCAACATCATCAGTGGAAAACGAATCCCTTGCCAAAGAACCTCTTCCTCATATGTCGTTGTTCTCTTCAATGAAGGATAAGTTTTAAGTCTTGGCAAGAATCTTGGTTTGGGATATGCACTGGTGTAAAGAAAACGTGGGATGCAGACGAAGCAGTTTTCACTTCTTCCTTGCAATTTTAAATCAGACACTATCCAAGCCCAGAAACGCCAGAGTTCAGGACAATTTTACGCAGGCAGCCAATACTATTCTGCAAGACCGATCTATGTACATAATCCAAGACCGATCTACGTACATAACCCTCTTTCAAGCAAGTCAGCTATGTACTTTAAAACAGTTTTATTTACTGTTACCTGTGTTCATCTTCGGTATGATTTCTTAGATCCGTTACATGATAACGTTACATCACTTGCTGCTGCAGAACAAGCTCAGCTTAATTTGGTTGCATTTGCAGAAGGTACACGTACATAGAAACTGAGATTTTCCTGGTGCTTAGAGGTGGAGTGTAGATAGCGAGTGGAAAATTTGTATTTGGCAAAGACGTGCCTAATACGCATTTGAATCAATGGTTGAATCTCTCCATCTCGAACTTCTCGCAATCTTAAACAGATGTTCCGTTCCCTTGGACGAGTATTAATAAGCAATTCTTCTCTATTTTTCGAAGATTGTCTATCTTTAAAAAATTTTCAGACGCATGAGAGTGTGAGACAGGGAGATTTTACTGCATACATCACTATGGCTTATCATTTGTAGCTACCTTACAGGGATTTTTTTTTGCGTGGATTAATTTTTGCGAGTTTTGCGAATCTTTGCTAAATTCGCTAAATTAAATAAACGCAAAATTTATCAAAATGATGTCATAAGTTGACCAAAGCAAATACACCTAACTTTTCGAACGTTAATCGATAGCAACTTGCTTGGACTTATTCGGGACTTATTCTTTCTGTATGCGTGCATGCCAACAACCTCCTCTATTTCTTTCGTTGATGCTCATTCGCTAAATTACTTCCACCCAATTTCTCTCCAAATCTCTGATTCGCAAAAATAAATCCACGCAAAACGCCCCAAAAATTGGACTCGCAAAAATAAGTCCACGCAAAAATTTATCCCCTTAAAGTAATACTCAAATTATCTTCCAAACGCAGGTAGTGTCGGAATAACACAATGCATTAGGATTTTCAGTGCTAATCAAGTTTGTAAATAATAACTTATTTTACCCCGAGAACTCTATTGATTTTACAGAATTGTTTAAAACTTTGGTTGAATGAAAACGCGCCCTACGGAGTAGAGAATCTACACAATAACTGCTTTGTCTAAATTACGAGAATAAAAAAATTTAGAACTCTTCAAGATTTTTAACTCTGAAAGGGTTAAGTCAATTTGAATGATGCCATTAATTGATTCCTTGGGCACAACGACTACTGAGCGCTTATCGTATTTTTTCTGCTACATGGTCCATGTAACATCATCCCAATTTTTAAGGTAAGTAAGTTAGATCATATTTAAGTATTGAATCCCAAAAAGCCCGCTAGTTAAAAGTTTGAATCGAGTATTTTCATTTTGCTGGTGCTGTCGATGGTGCTCGAACAACAGCATTAATTGGAATTGTATGATGCATTGGTACAGCTTAAAAGCCTCCTCTGCGCCTCCAACGTTTCAAAATAACCCATTCTCTTCAAATCATTAGCCAGGTCTCTGGCTAGCCTGATGCGGGTGTAAACTTTGCCTACGACATTATAAAGTTTGTCCCAAATCCAAAACGTCTGATTAGATGAATTTTGCGTTTCTGAAATGCCCTGCAAAATTGTATTTGAAGTACAATTCAAAAACTCTTTTATATTTAGAACTGTAGAAGTGATACACCACTTGCGGTAGTGGACTCCTACACTTTTTGCTCCCTGCTCCCAAACATCATAACAAATCATGACAAACTTTGGTTGCTTTGGTCCTATTCATTCGAACGATACAGAACGCGAAAACTCATGTTCTACTGATCTGATTCCCAACTTCTCAGGTTTACTGGAAAGCCTCCAAAATAACATTTGCAAACATTTTTGGAGAATGTCCAGAAAACGTACACTTTTGTATCAGTCTTTTGGGCGACAGCCTTTTAGAGCTTCAAAAAAGCAGGGAGGCCCGTCCTAATTTCTATTCTAGAGTAGCTATGAAGCTAAAACTTGGCAGTGAGTTCCCATTACCCTAAACGACTTCCAAAAAGTAGGTAGAATTGTTTCTCGCTCCAGACTCCTTGAGTTATGACGTTATCAGTAACCATGTGTAAAACAGACCATGCTTTGCCCAACTTTGCCCAAAATTCACATTTTGCCCATAAAAAACAGAAATCGTGGCAAATTTGATGAAATTTGATTTGTTGACTTTGATAAAGTTTTACATTGTATTTTAAGCATGAAAACAATATTCTCCGGAAAAATTTGGATTTTTTTGAGTTTTCAATTTTCCGGATTTTTCGACCCATATTTGGAAATTTGCCCAAGTCACGTGACTCCTTGACTCCAAAATGCGTCAAAATTGGTCAGAATAAAAATCAATGAATTCTATAACAGTACAAAAAAGCTTGATTTGCGAAACTTTCCCAAAAAATTTTTCTTCGTGAAATATGGCAGGTGGGGACAACCCCTCTCCCTCTCTCGTCAGATAGGGTTAAAAGAAAAGTTTTAACAGCAACTTGGTCATTGTGCAAATGTTCATAGACATCATCATGATATATCAGGAATGAAAATAACTACCTAGCAGAAACGTGAACTGATACATCTCCAGGTAATGAACAAAATAGAAACAAGAAATTGGCTCAAAAATGCAGGTGACAATGATGATATCATCATGAATTTTGAGACATAATGAATTCTCCCAGTTTTAGTGTACCCTCATTGACGACATGTTCGCTAAGAACCTCAGAAACTATTCAAAATGTTATTTTAATAACTGCTATGTAATCCCTTAAAAAATTTTGTGGCATTCAGATGAGTCAAACCAAGAATGTTGAAGCCCAACATTCTTCAACTGGGCTTCAACATTCTTGGTTGAACAAGCATTTTTACGATTTTTCTTGCTTATTACCTGAAATAATAGGACTCTCACTGACAATGGTCACATGTGCAGAAATTTTTGTTCGTTCTGTTTCTGAAATTTTAGTAAATAAATTCTATAAAAGCGACAAAGTTTTGTTGAAACTTGCGGTAGCATTTGGCAGCGACAAACAATAATGCAGCAGTCGAAACGGGTTAAAAGACTGCCTCCCATGGATGAGGAGGCCAAAATTCCAATACAAATAAGTTTAATTTCAGTATCTGGTATTGATGTCGCCATGAAGCACCATATTTAGCTGAAACCAAGGATTTAAACCTGACAAAAAGTGCTTGGAAAACCTTCTTAACGTCATGGGGATCATCCACATACGCAAATCATGAACTGACAGTCGCAGATATGTCACGAATGATGCTTGCCTGGTATGAACATCTTATTTTACTTCTTCTTCTGGCAACGACTGGTATGTCTGTGACATATTGTCGCAACGAGACTATCAATGGTTCGGAATATGAAGAAGAAATTATATGTGACGATCCTGTGAATGGCACTCAAGTGCCAGAAAGAAATGTAGATGAGCTCTTTGACGACTTCAATGTAAGCAGTGGAAGGGAGGAATCTGATATTTCTTCTACGGACGAACGTTCGATTCCTGTTCTGAAAGAAATGGAACGCTCATTATTGCACCGGCTGATCGGAGCAAATGCCTTCCCTGAAAAAGAAAACATCACTCAAAATTATAGTGGTAGTGGAAGCAACATGTTTATGGATGAGCAAGTAAATCATAGTCAAGCAGAGAACTCTGCTAGCAATCATACAATAGAATCTGTTCTCAGTGCAGCACCAGTCGACGCAGCTGATGCTCACATAGAATCATTACCTAGTGCACCCACAAGAAAGGCTTCCCTACCTGATACAACTTCCTCAAAAGCGTTACCGGTACCACCCGAAAATCCTCATCCACCGTTGAAACCGATTCCACCAGCAAGTATTGGAGCTCCCATAGCCTTCTCAGACAACAATCCGAATAGGGTATCGTCTCATATTTCAGTAAAGTCCGTGAAATCGTCGGCAACAAAGCCATTGAATAGTGCCGTAAGTGCTCCAATTGATGCCGATAAAAAATTACGTCATCTTTCAGGAATGAAGCCTCACACAGGCGATAGCGTTGATCTGGCAGAGACAAAGGCCCTATCCGCAGTTCAGCATGTGGCTAAAAGCACGAAATCACAATGGCGTCCACCGAACGATATTAAGCTGTGGACTGTGGATGATCTGACGAAAGAAATATGGAGAGAGTTTCACTCCTCCAAACTCCACTCCTCTAAACGAGGTATGTACTCCAATAAATGAGACAGGTTTTACACTTCGCAAAAATGTGCAGGACAAGCATCATGAAAAAGAAGTACAAGCGATGTCCATTATAAGTATAAGCATTCCCGTAGGATCGTTGAGAGTAGTTCAAACAAGAGAAAAGTGATGCCATTTAAAGGAACTATTTCTCGGCATTTTAATATTCATAGCTACATAGCACTCCATATAGGCCAGCTCACGCACAAAATTCAACAGTTTTAGGCTCAATGGAAGTGCTACTTCAAAGGAACGTCTTCCCCTTTTTCCAATGTATAAATTATTTCTTAGTGCTGAAAGCTCCTATATATACCTGCTGTATGTTTGGAGAACGATAAAATCACGTACAATAGTCTCTTTACCATGGAAATGTGTACATTCATCTGAGTTTGGAGTCCAGAAAAACATTTGCATCGCCCTAGATACAGCAATTTGGCTATGAAGTCTGCTAGACATAATGACATCACTAGTGCAGTTGGCTAGACATATTTTTGCGCCACTGTTTCCAAGGGAGAAGAGAAACTTAAAGTATCTCAAAAAAATAATTTTGAAAAATGCAGAGACACAATATTCTTCATTATGAAACTTTGCGATTGGTTTCATGCCTTTATCGTTTTTATTTTATGTTCTTTCGGCTACTACAACGTTCATTTCTTTCGATACGGTTTGTGAAAAAGAAGTTGCACGAAAATCATGGACTTGGCCGCAAGATCTCGGCCTCAGGGCGTTGCATAGCGTTTTTGCTTACATTTTAGAAATTTTCAGCCCGGTGTTACTTACAAAGGTGTTGCTTACTAAAAGAAAAAAAGCTGTCTCAGCAATGCCTAAACCCTTCACATCAGATATTGCTTTCAAAGCATCCAACAGTGTTAGATGCAACTCATTGTCCGAGGTCCTTGATCAGTATTTTAGCTACTAATGTTATTTTTTAAATGTACACAAGCAATTCTCCTTTCAGAACCCCCAAAGCCGGCTGGTGTCTGTGCGAAGCGCTTTCCTGGAGCTGCATATTGCTGGTCATTCGAAGTAGAAACAGAAGGAAAAGTGCAAGACGAAATCGGTGGCACGTGGGCAACATTATACTATGTGAGTGAGCACTTTATGTATCTTTTACATAGGAGGCTTTTTCATCCTTGCAAACGAGAGTATTCCTATTCTTATTAAACAATGGAACACACTGAACTTAAGCAGAGCTAAATGTAAAGAATGGGACTAGTACTTGACGGCAGTAGTTCTTGCATATCTAACTAGGAATAGTTGTCACTAAATGCCATACTGCCTTTTGTAATTCATGCAAGAAACTGATCATATTTATGCATCAGTAGAGTGCATTTACCGTACGAGAAGAAGATATTGGCCGAAGATATTTTTGCGAAAGAAATTGTTGCAGAATTTATATTTACGAGTTTGGCCTTTTTTCGTAAAAAATTATTCCGCAAATTGTGTTTTAAAAAAACGCGGTCAAGTATAAATCAATCCTTTTACAACTATAAAACCTAACTTTCTGTCTTTCTTTAACACTGTAAAGACTCACCTACAGCTGTCTCAGCTCGGCGAATGAAATAGAACACTTTCCTCTTCAATTGCATAAAATTAATGCAAAATAGTCACTCACAAAAATTTCTTCCGCAGAACTGAACAAACAGCTTTCAATTCCAATAATTTATTCCGCAAAATACGATTGTTTTCAAGTCTGAATCGCAAAAACAAACTCCGCAAAAATTTCAGCACTCCAGAGCACATGAATATTTTATTTCTGATTTGGAACCACGTGGTGTTTATGATGAACATTCACCGTAGTCATGCAACATCTAATCGGATTAGCCATTTTCAATAAAAGCACTTGAAATGATAGGCTTCAGTATGATACTGCAGATATAACACTTTGATCTGATAGAGCAGTGCCTGATTTCACCCCTGTAAGGGCTATACGGCGTAGAATACGACCGAGTAGTACTAATGGTGCTCTTCATCATATTTGTGATGCTGTGAATACCAGCCCATTTCTCAGAAATATCGGAGGACGACGTACTTGTCTATCACCCATGATGATACTGTCACACTTCCATTGGATCATAATCTTAAACACAGAAGTACTTATACGTTATCCTACGGAAAATCTGTTCCTACTATCAAACATGTGCATCTCGTAGCGTCAAGACGCTATGTAGTTTCTGATATGGTGGTATCGTTCTCGCCCTCCACACCCTTCCTGCTAGGCTGTGGTTTTCAGTTGACAAGTAACATCTGTGGAGACTAAGTGAGATATTTGAGCATATGGTCGTCCAATGGACTTCATTAAAAGGGTGGAGTACGCAACTTCAAGTCCTTTTTTACAGTATGTACAATCCTAGCCAAAAATGTGGCATAAAAGTTTTTTTTCAGGCTAAATGAAAAACCCTTCTTTTGAAAATAATTTTAACCCTAAAAGCACTTTGAATTGAAATTTCTTCAAGAACTTTTTAATAATTTTTAACCACTTGAACCTGGTGTCTCGATTCAGTTTCTCGCAATTTACGCTGTGAATTGAATTCTGCGTCCTTTGTTCTCTAGATAACCTAAAAAATGAGAAAATCCCAGGAATTTACTACCCGCGGCAAAAAAAAAAAAAATACAAAAATGGCTATAAAATAAAACGTTTATTAGGTATCGTCAAAATTTTACTTCAGGCCAAGGAAATGAGTATCTTATACATATCCGTAGAAAATAAGACTGATTCGTTTACTTTGCCGGGGTTATTTTACGTAAAAATGATAAATATAACATTCCACAGAAAACACAAAAAAACCCGCAAAAAATGCCTATTTCTGGCCTATATTTCCAAGTCAACTGTACACTAAGTTCTGATCTTTGGTTTTTAGCAAGGCACCAGCATATCATACGACACACAATTTGACTTAGACCATTTACTCGTTGCGGCTAAAATAATAATTAATTTTAGGGTTAAATTTGCTCATTTTAGGTCAAATTTGTTGAGAAACCTAACAGAGATGTACGTTGACCTTGCCATGCTTAGGAGCTCGTAGTTTGACAACAAAAGATTTTTCAATCTTGTGAAAAGAGTCGGAGTTCCAGCAAGGGCTACATTTGCATCCGTCAAAAGATCGAAAAATCGATTCTAATTACCACAGGACCACCTTAAAAGGTTTCTCCTGACACAAACGTAGCATGCTCCCCTCTATGAAACAAACGAGACTTCAAACTTGAGGTTGACTACTTCATAACGCAGGAAGTAAGCAGAATGTCTGTGACACTGATTGGGTTGTTTAACCTTCCTTCGATTTTGCGCTGGAGCGCACACATTTACACATGCCAATTTTTGTTCTCCTTTCACAGAGCAGATTTGAAGTTACCCACCATTCACTATCAGAAATATTTAGACTCTAGAGAACCAAGGGAGAGAAGTAAACCGATATCATAATAGGAATCAAGTTTCAAATGGCAAGCAGCACATTTAAACAACAATAGAATTTTCTAGCACTCATTGCCTCATACTCACGAAAGCCAGTTCCATGGTCCCACTTGAAATTTGAATAAAAAAAATGATGTATTGAATGAACCAGTTTTTCTCAGTGCCGTAGGAAGGTTTTGGCGGTTAGGGGGGCTTAATGATGGGTTATATTAGTGACTCCCGTAGGCGCCATCATGGTTGGCGCCACAGGGAAAATTTTGGAAAATAGGACTTCCGGATTGGCTGAAAACGCCTCTCTGAAATGTAAAGTCACTGTGGAATGTGTAGTGCAATGTCGGGAATGTACAGTGCAATGTAGGTTACCCCCTGACCATGTAAGCCTTATTGAACGGTTATCTGTCGTATCGTCATTCTTACGCAGTTCTCAAT